>JAUTBW010154342.1:0-13114 GCA_032361425.1 Peltospira smaragdina | reverse complement strand
TTCATGCAGTTATGAATGTCGATTTTTGTAATCATGTGATGCGATTTAGACCAATCCAAATGGTTATAAACAAAGCACTTTTAGAGGTTGGAATTATTCACAAATAATAAAATATTAGAAATTTGACAAATTCTTGTCTATTCCATCAAGTAATAGTAAAAATACTTAGTAATTTCACCTTATCAATTAAAAATTTTCAGAATGAATCTGAGAATTTTCCTTTCCCCAACAAAGCCACTGAATTCACACTACCTGAAGAGTTCTCAGCTCTAATGCAGAAATCATTTCCCCGCTTAGAATTGGGATCTCACCACGAAGACAGCAGAGCTGATGGTAAGAAGTATTTCTTAAACATAGAGGTTAACAAGTGTAGGTCATATCTTCTTTTAATCTACCAGAATAATTTCCTATGCTCCACCTTTGATGTAATTAAATTTATGACAGGAGTAGGATGTAGCTCATGGTGTAGTTGGCTGCTAGATCAATCCCACCTAGTGGATTGGTTGAGCTATGTCTCATTTCAGTCAGGGCACAGCAACTGGTGCTCCAAAGTCTGTGGTATGTGCAGTGCTGTCTGTCAGATGAAGCATACAACAGATCCCATGCTTCTAATCAGAAATAATAGCCGATGTCATCGCAGTGGGTTTCCTTTCTTAATAGCATATAATTGTAAATGAAATGTGTTAAGTACATCACTAGCAACAAATCATACAACCTTTCATTAATGTTTGATGGTGGGTTTTAAAAAATATTAATAGATTTTAACAGCTGTGTGTAGTTTGCAATTCAACCTCTAACATTAATTACATGTTAAATATGTAAAAAAAAAAAAAAGTTGAATTTTATTAAATTGTCACTTAAAAATAACTTTTCTTTTTCAGCAAAAAGTAAATCAAATGTTTCTTCTCACACAACGAAAAGTGACTTCAGAAGTGCTTCCTCACAAAAGTCAGACACTAAATCGTCATCTTCACAAAAGACTGAAAGCAAATTGTCCAGTACACCCCACAGCAAAGAACACAAAGGTAGCTCAATGCTGCATGGGAGCAAGTCCGATATTAAAAGTTTATCAGGACACCTGTCTGCTGCAAACACTCCTGACCCATCACCAAAGAGAAAGAGAACTCGCCAGACTCAGTCGGCCAGCGCCAGTCCAGCAACTCCAGACCAACCCCTGGTCAAGAGAGGTCGAAGATAATTCTCGTCATTGTGTGATATTGTCTCGTATGTTTTTTTTAAATTAAATGTAAATTGCAAAGAAAAATAGTTTTGTTATATTATTCAATAAACCTTTATGTCGAGTCAAACCTTATGTACTATCAAACAGAAAGAAAGAAGCATCTCTGATAGTTTTGAACCATAACAGTTTTTATATTTTTTAAAATTGGTGCTACATCTAACCTTTCAAACCTTAATAAACAACAAAAGCATATTAATTCATATTTTACCACTTTTATTTCGAGTTTATGTACAAACATTACAACAGTACTGTCATATGAAATTCTTTCAGCACTAACAGTATTTATGTCCAAAAATGTTATCACAGTTAATATTTATCAAGAAAAACAGACGGATATTTCAAATGGGTGTAATAGTGAATATATGCATTAAAATGGACATTGCATGTATAGTCTACAATCATACCAATGATTCATGTTACAAATACTACGTTTTAATGAACTTAAGAGGTTAAGATAACACCTTCTGTAATCTGCTCAAAGGCCATGCCAGAGGCTGTGCCCACGAGCGGGCGTGTCTGAACCTTGGGTGGATATAGACACGTAAATATCTTTCCCTGTACCTGTACCTGTGCTCAAAGGATTTCAAAGTGCTGTTGAGTGTGCAGTGCAACAGACATGAACCTACGACACTGAAACATTTATTCTAAACAACCAGTATTTACATCAAATGCTATTTACATTCTGGACGTTATTTTTGTCAATGTACTAGTAGTAAATAAAGTCTGGCTGTAGTCAGTTTACCAATTTTGCCAGAACCACAGAGTCCTAACAACTATATGATGGAAATAATATAAGCATTCTATCAGTCTAATGAATTCAAATTGTAGTTGCTGCTAACATATAAATGTTGGATAGAGGGGTTGTTGTTTTTTTGAAACTGTTAAAAGGTCTTCAGAAGTATGGGGTCGTCTATGATTTATGATTGATTTATTACTGCTGTATTTTGTTAGCATGTTTTTAGTTACAAATACCCAGAACACTTGGATCTTGATATACCTAAAAATTGGTTTAATATTTTAATTAATTTTAATCTACTTTTCAGACGCCCATTGCTGATTAATTGCTGAAGTTTTTTTCAAGTTTTGTTTTGTTTTATTCCTCCCCCCCCCCCCAATTTTAAGACACATTTGGAAAGGTTGGAATGTAATATAAAAAATAAAAAGAGGGAAACAAATTTCAGTGATATTGTAAACGTACCAGTAATGAATGTATTTTGTGAGGCAGTTTATCTGTATTTGTCTTAATCTCCAAATGGTATTAATATATATGTTCTATTAAGTGTATTATACATGTGCTGATAAAACAATTACCTAATATTAAATATCTTCATTTTAAAACAAAAATCCAATTATAAATATGCTAATCTTATTCAAAGCAACAATTTTAGCTAGCAATTATCAAACTGAATGTATTATTTAGACAATTATGCAAAAATTAAACAAAAGTGTTTCTTAATCCGTTTAGTATATATACAAATAAACATTTAATTATCCAATTCTTTAACTAAAAAGGGTTAACTTATATATATATATATATATATATATATATATATATGTGTGTGTGTGTGTGTGTGTGTGTTTAATTACATGGGAACCAGTCCACAAAACAAAGCATTTATTAAACATACTTATTACTCTACAAGACTATATTTGCTTACAATATTTTTACAACATACAAAGGTATAGTATATGAAACAGATACGTGATAAATAGATGTAGTTTCACAAGCAATATAACAATCAGATGTACATGGTACATAATGCAGCTGAAAGTGAAAATAGGAAAACTTGCATGTTAGTTAAAAAAAAGTTAAAAAAAAAAAAAAAAAATTCTTAAAGATATGTTTTAGCAAATCAAATTTATTAGTAAATGCAAAAATTATATTTCAAAGTAAACAAAATATATTTGTTATTTTCTACAACATGTGTTTACTGGTTATAAGTAATATACATTTAAAATAAAGGTCTCCCCTCCCCACTCTTATTTTATGTAGGGCCTACTTTAGAATAATTTAATGATGTTACTGACCATTCCACTGGAACATGCTTATCAATTCATTAACTGCTACCAAGTATCACACATCTGATCACTTTAACACAATCAACATTGAAAACATTATACACGTTTTATGTAATTAGTAGCAAATAATTATTTATATACATTTCCCATCAGAAAGAAAAGCAATATTTCTGTTGGTCAATTCTTTAAAACTGAATTTTAAAAGGATTACTGTAGCTTAAGGGCACCAATAAAAACTACAAAATGTGAAGTATTTTGTCTGATAAAAATGAAAGCCCAAACTCCATTCTAGATTCTTATATTACAAAATAAAAATTAAAAAGTATTTGATGCCAGGAACTGAAATACTTACTATAAATTTACTAAGTTTTATAAAAGTACTGCGACATCAGTTTCCACATCTATATTAGTAAAATCACAGTATCATTGTTTTAGAACTGATTTCAATTATTTGCTGTTTTAAGCCACACTACTATACACACAGTAAAGTAACAGCTCAGACCATGTATCGTTTTAGCTTAAATAGAAAGCTAATGTTCAGTGTACACAAAAGACACCATTTACTAGAAATATAGCCTTTGTTCATAATTCTTTTTATGCTTTAATTTTATTTTAGTAATCATATTACTGTGAAAATAAAGTATGGTGATGGTTAGTTCATTACAGTTTTCGCAGTACTTTGTTTCTCGCAAAACTTTATTGATCTACAGTTTTTAGAAATACTGCTCACAGCTGTTTTCAATGCAGTTTGAGTGATTAACTAAAGGTAAACTACAAATCTCAGAATTTTTTTAATTTCCATTTTGTACTTTCTTAAGTAATAAAAACTAAATTTAATATAAAAACAAAGGAAAGTAAAAATGAAGAGCTTTCAGATTATTTCATATAATGCAAGGTTTTACAAATAGATGCACAGCAGAATATGCATTTATTGTAATGAAATATTGCTGGAGAGACAATCATACAAAATAACTTATCAACAGTAATAAGTCAGACTCAACATAGGTACCTTGTTATTAATGAGCATTTCTTTAATTTAAGAAGAAAAAAAAAAGCTGTATTAAGATAAACTATAAAACCCTAGAATCCTTAAGCTATAACTATTGACACAATGCGATATCTTTCTGTCAGAAACTAATTTCATTGCAAAATCATATGTATTTGTTACATGACAAATGATTGAGTGAAATTAATATATGGTGACTAGATATACTACATTGTGAAAACAATAGCTTTGCCAGATCATACATGTTATGATTACATATCTTTTACTTGTTTTATATGGGAAAATGTAATAAAAAATAATGACAATAAAACGAAAAAAACCCTAAGAAAATAAGAAAACCCCTGATTGGACATTCAATTTGAAAACTCGTTTTACAGGCATGTTCCTCTAGAAATAAATATTCACAATGGAATGCAAGATAAAATAGGTCTACCAGAACATTTGGACTACAAATTGTTCAAAATTGAAAAACATGAATACACTGTACGTTCTATTAGCTTTCGTCATGATCTACGTGACATAGTGTCATCCTGAGACAACCTGTGGTCCAGCTATTATGGTGACCAGCTAACACAATATTACACTGTGACTACGCGCAGCTACTATCATTGCCAGAGATTGTTTGATAGCGTCTGTCCTGTGCCAGTCGGCATCCAGCTCTGTCCTGCCTGTGCACCCATCACTGGAGCCACGCCCACTGCTGGGGCTGGTCCACCCGCCAGCTTCATGGCAGCCATTTGCTGCTGCATCTACACGCAAAGAGTGGAGAGAGAGAGAGAGAATGTTTTATTTAACAACTCACTCAACACAATTTATCTACAGTTATATGGAGTCAGATATAAGGACAATTATTGTAATAGTGAGAAAAGAACCTGCTGCCACCATATGGGCAACTTTTTACGATTATTAACAAGGGATCTTTTGTATATAGTATTCCAGACAGGATAGCACATATCATGGCCTTAATGGATCACTGGCTAGAACAAGTCATTGCCCAATGAGTCTATGGGTAAAGAGGAAAATGTATATAATGAAAGAAATAAATGACAGAGAAAGATGAAAGAGGGGATCAGACACAGACAGGATACAATAATTGAAGTAAAAGGGTTGTTACCTACTGTAGTTTGAACTATAAATACTAATGCATTTACTCAAAACAATTTTGAACTTTATTTACCAAACAAATGTGATTTCCATTTTCATTATGTAAAAGATACATAATCGTGTAAAAAAATAAAATAAAAATACATTAATAATATGGTGCACACAAATAATAACAATACCTGTTGATACTGCATTTGCTGCATCTGCTGCTGTTGTGGATTGAATGTGTTGTTTTGTGGGGGCATCATCATACCTACTTGGTTCATCATTCCCCCAGGCATACCGCCCACCTGGCCCATTCCATACATACTTGGCTAAAACAGAAATAGATGGAGCGGTTCAACGACATCCAAAGATGAAGCAGTTCATACACTATAATAAAGTAGCATAACAGAGACTACTAACTTCTAAATTACTTTACTCGGCATTGAGTCGGGACTCTGCTGAGTTTGAGATTGTTTTTGTGCTTATAAAACTAATTAGACTCTGATTATGAGCACGGACTCTGGTTTTGAATAAGACACAAGAAGAAGTCTTTTTCAAGTAAAACAAAGGGTGCCTTGATAGCCTCGTGGTGATTGTGCCCACCTGACAAGCAGTTGATCTGAGATTGATCCCTGTCAGGTAGCCACTAAGGTTATTTCTAATTCAAAATATAAAAACAAGAAAGAAATTAAAATATATAAGAGACGAGAGACCAAAGTATATTTACAGGAACTGATAACCTCTAGTAGATGTTATATGACATACAGGTGGTATTCTTTTTATCATCCATTTTCATTTCTATTTCAATATCCATGGCCTTTAATGAATGATGTAGCAATTATAATGCCAGCATTATATCCTATATAAGCCAGGCACCTTCATCACTAGAATATTAAAATACCAGCAATATCTCATTTAAAAGCCTCTAATAGATGATAAACTAATTTACCTGTCTTCTATAAAAGCCTCTAATGGATGATATACCAGTAACAAATAATAATGCCAGAGACATCTCCTATAAAAACCTCTAATGGATGATAAATCGTGTTACCTGTTGCATGCCCATCATGCCCTGCTGTTGTGGCATCATGGCTGCCATGCCTGGCTGTGTGCCCATCATCGGCTGTGCCCCGACTGTCTGGCCTGGAACCATGCCATACATATTCTGTTGCGGCATGTACATGCCACCTGAAATACAACACAAATCATCAGACACTCGCATCTTTGTTGGTGTATTATGTCAGCAGAAATATTGTTGTCTAATGAAAAAAGAAGATATACATTAACAAATGGGTGTTCAAATACAATAATAATAATAATAATAATAATAATAATAATAATAATAATAATAATAATAATAAACACCTTTAAGAAACACCACAATAACATTAACAAGCAATTTAAAATAAAATATATTAAAGTTATTTGTACAAAAAATAAATGTTTATCTGTTCAGACCTATGCTTAAAATATATGTATGGATTTAGCATAGTAATGTAGAATTAGCAATTTCTATTACCCGTACAACAAATTTTATGAACAAGTTAAAAGAAACTGAACAATATATTCATGAGATGCATTCAATCTGAAAAGGAATTACAAATTAATTAATAGCAAAATTATACAATATACATATTACTTCCTTAATTTGTTTTTTTTAATGGCATTCTTCCATAATTTAACCTGTAAAAGCTGTTTAACTATAAACAAATACAATATCTGGATAAAACTAAAAACTATTTTTATTTAAACAAACAATAATGAATAATTGATTACAATGAGATATTAAAAATCTAATAATTTTAAAAATAAATAAGACATAATAATTCCTAGAATAATATATCACAAATCAACCACCACAGAACCGGCATAAATTTTAAACAAAATAAAACATGTAATCAATTTTTAATTTCTTGGTGAATTAAACCAAACCAACAAAACAAAAACAAGTGAAGCAAGTTAGTTAAAAAAGAAGGGTGCAAAGAAGATAACTTTATTAGAAAATAAACTTCTGAAAACACAAGTAAGTCATGGAAGAGGTCAAGAAACTGTTACACAGTGCTATTGAAATAAAGGCAGACAGTACAGAACACCTACTGCATGTAACAATTGAATATGACTGCATTAGTGAACAGCCAGGCTAACTGATGACCACACACACACACACACACACACACACACACACACACACACACACACACACACACACACACATAATTAAGTACACTTAATTATATTCATAGTCAATTTATTTTAAACATGTTTAAATTATGTTCCAAAAAATAAATATAGCACTATTTATTAATCACTTTCAAACACTTTTGTTATTTTAGACATTGTTTACAATATGGAACTTAAAAATGCAGAAAAGAGAAAAGAAACATTTTCCCTTTCTAAGGTTAATTACATACAGTACTAGTGTAATTACCATGCACACACACTCATGCTTGTACACACTAACAACTCTCATCTCTCTCCATCTCTCTCTCTTTCTCTCTCTCTCATTCTCATACTCCATCATTTTATTCAGAAGATTAAAAAAACAAAAAACAAGGCCAAGTTAATCTTCAACATGCTCCCAGAAGACATGCACCAGGATAGCAGAGGGAAAACATCCCGCGACCTCCACTTGGGTACCTGGGTCAATAAAACAAAAGCCAGGATGTCCAAAGCCAAAAGGACTACCAGGCTGACACTGCTGCATGTTCAACAAGAGAGGCTGCTGCTGCTGCTGCTGTTGTTGTTGATGCTGTTGCTGTACCTGCTGTGACTGCAATGGCGCTTGATAAGCTAATAGGGATGGATGGACAAGCAAACTGTTTGAGATACCTGGATCACTGTTTAGCAAATTGTTGAGCATAGTGCATAAATGTTTTTTCAGAATATCATTCAGTGGACAGATGGGAATTTACCACTGTACAGACAATTCTCTATAGGCTATTGTTTAACTTTCTCAGTGTAGTTTCATAATATGCACCCGTGCTTATAAACCTTAAAGTCTAGATTTTCATGATGTCGAAACTTTAATGTCATAGAACACCATTCAAATAGCATTACATTAAAGTCTGAACATTATTAAAGTCTACACTTTAACATTTATTAGCACGGAGACACTAGCATGGTATTTAAATTCTTTATAATTGACAATAAGGACACTAATGATACAGGTTTGGAGGTGGTGTAATTATTGGGGCTGGAGGTGGGGAGTAGAAAATATTTTGGACTAATTATAGGTAAATCCAAAATTTAATTTAATTTATAAACTTTGGTCTTGATAATACATTTACTGACAGTCATCAATAAAAGTTCAACCTCACACCCTTTGTTATACAGTTATACAGTAATCAGAAAAAAAAATGTACCCCACATATTATATGTACAAACTTTCCAAACAAGTAAATTAAATTAAACCACATTTCAATGATAGACTTAGATATTTCCAATTTACTTATCCTTGTATATATTTAATGTTAGCTTAAGCCATAAAAAGCCAGACATGCGTATTATTAAAAGTAAATAATATATTATGCTTACAAGCATTTCAAGCTATTAATAAATGTGTGGCTATTTTAACATTCTGAAAAATTATGGTTAGTTTATATTATATATAATAAGCTTTAACTGGAGTCGTTAAAGTTTTTCATGCGTTTTGCAAATGCACAACATTATATATTTTATTTGTAATATAAATTATAAAATTATATAAACCAGTCAAATTAACTGTACAATTATTAACAATATTAGAATAAATCTCAACCACTAGACGTATCCCATAATAGGATTTTAAGTTAAAACTGAAAAAAGAGATGAAGAAAGGTTTCTATTCAAGTGTCATGCTTCAGAAGACCCTATTCAAGGGTCAGTAAAATCCCTGGTACATGTACTATTAACATGTTTCAAAATCATTTGGTTCACTACTGCATAAACTTAAGTAAATACAATTTTAAAGTTTTCAATGGTGTTGGAAAAATATCTAATGGAAATCAACCTCAGGATAGTTAATATTTTTGGCACTGAAATTAATTTTTAAAAATTCAGAATGCAGAGGTAGCATCTTTATGCATTTGATATAACTTCAAACGATAGCTATAAATTCTATATCATATTTAACACTAACAAATCAAAAATTCATTCATAAAATACTCAACATAGAACATTTGACATTAATACAAGAAAAAAGTACATTAACAAAGAAAAAAATGTCAACATTTAATGAACACTAACGCACACAGTTGAAATTTAACCAGGAAAAGCGTAAAGACAAAGAAGCTATCTTACCTGGCACTCCAAACATCTGTTGCTGAGAGCTACTGTTTCCATACAGAGCAAGAATTGAGTCCTTAGTGTTCTTTTCTGATCCCTTGCTTTCTGAAGATCCATTCTCAAACAAACTGGTACCCATATCACCATTCTAAATTTAAATCAATAAAGTATATTAAAATTTACACACACACACACACACACACACACACACACACACACACACGTATATATAAGGTACATAGGAAGAAAGTGCGAGAGGGCTGGAGGGTGGGGGCATATGCCCCCTAAACCTTTAGGGTTTGATTGATCACCATAATAAAAATACAAAATCTTACAGATCATCACATTTTCAGTTATAACTAATCCCTGTAACATCATCCCCTTTAAACTATATTATATATATAGCTGAATGCAGCAGACCCAACAATTTATATTTATCATTATTATTATTCCTTTATATACTACATTCAGATTGTTTACTCACCTGAAATTAGAGATAACAAATCTACGATAAACTTATTTTATTAGGCCAATATACATGTGTCAGAATACCTGTCAACAATATGAATGGCACTTTGACACTGGAACATTGTGCTTTATTTTTTATTTGGAAACAGATATAAAACAGGAATGGTCCAAGGACTACATGGAACCAATTCATAATGAAAACTTCAACACAAGTGAAGAAAACAAAAACGGTGGGCAAGAAAAACAAAAATTCCATTTCTATTTTTAAAATGAAATCATGTATTCAGATCTTGCCATCATAATTTTTCAATAGTCTGTCATGCCTATGGTAGTGTACCGCAAATTATTAGGCCTAATGGTAGGGTTGTTTTGATTTTGTATTTATTTATTTCCCTTTACAATGTCTGATGAAAGTTATGTGAAGTTTTACTAACATTTGCTATTATTTAAGCACCAAACATCTGGGATTTTGGCATTATTGAAATCTAACAAAGAAGGCAGGAGAAGAAAGACAGTGAGGGCATTTTTAACCAAATGACTAACCTTGATCCAAAAATTTAAAGTTTCAAAACTGAACAAGTTTTTGTTATGGATTCAGTTTTAAATAACATTTAGCAGTATTAAATTCATGATAAACTAACTTCAATTTAGAATAAGAATATGTTCATTTCCAAAATATTATAGTTTAAGAAATGTGTGTTAGTCTTTACTCTTTTGGTTGGAAAACACTAGTATGCAAAATATAGGAATATATGCATTTTCTATATGTATTCTGAATTTAAACAGTGATGGCCAAGTATGACTTTTTGTCAATCATCTTATCTGAAGACCTATCCGTTTTCAGTTATAATTGATCACACCTAACACTCCCTTACATGGTATAGCAAAATGCCAGACTTACCAATTTAAAAATATTTTTTTATAAAATTATTATTTGAAAATCAAAATAAATATATTAGTGTTTGGTTGGCAAACTCTAAACTGTATATTTCCCAAACACCTCAATACAGTATTTAGAAATATGTACATTTTGTATTTGTGTTCTTAACTAAACTGGCCATTACTGAAATTGATATCATATGTAATGCCATAACCTACTATTTAACATTATTTGTAATAATAGTCATTTAGCCTTTGTTTCCTTTTTACCGGTATTTAAGAAAGAAAGAAAGAAAGAAAGAAAAATTTAAAAAAAAGAAAGGAAAAAAAAGAAAAAAAGAATTCAACTTTACATTTCCTTTACACAATTATCCCCTATGTACAACAATAAAGTTAACATTTTCATCAAGTCACACTACACATTACAAATGAACTTAAGAATTGCAATATGACTCTAACATGCTGTTGATAATTTGCAAAGGTGAGCAGCTTACACATTCCCCCATTACATCATTTATATCCAATGGTTATTGTTTAATGCCACACCTAATGCAACTTAATCTTTACCCAACAGGGCTATGTTAGTCTGGTGGTCACAATTATATCATACAGTGATGGGATGTTACACTGCTTATATGCAGCATATTGTTTTACTTATGAGGGTGTTTAAGTATTAACAATAATAAATGAGAGGTGGGGGTTAGTAGGTGATAGAAATAGCTGTCTGACATCTATCTTATTTTTGTAACAATTGCATTTAGCAAAAAAGAGAAGAAAAAGAAGAAAGAAAGAAAGATGAACACTGTAAAGTAAAACCATCTAGTTTTACTTCAATTATCCTAGTTTATATAAAAGCCCTGAAATATATCATTTCAAACCCCGTGTTTTGAAATATTGCTACTGACTTATTTGTAGGATTGCTACAACTGACGCATTAACACTTTGGCTGTCGGTTGCTGTAGAAACAAGAATGTGTTAACAACAATAATTCTTTAAAATATATTCATCCTTGTAATCTCAATAATACTCAGGCCTGTCTCTTTTATTAATTTTTAAAATTCTTAAAATTCTTAAAATTCTATTATCAACTGTTGTGGTTTATTTGAAAATTAACTGACAGCTAGTATAAATGTTTTAAAACTATAGCAGTTTTGAAATTGGTAGGACAAATTGCAATGCTATACTGATTACTGAACCAAATATTATTCGGCTTGAAATGTTCTGGGTTTTTGGTTTACATTCTAAGATGGATGGACCACTGACGTAAGTGACCACTGTAGTCAGTCTGAGATAGTCAGTTTGAGATAGGACATACAAACCATTTCTCATAACCTATTTTTAGCGCTGATATGCTATAACCATTTACAAAAGTGTACTGAATGCATTTTTATATAAAGAAATATAAATAACATTTTAAAATATTTTTTAAAAACCCAATAGTAGATCTTTTCTCCCCCCCCACACACACCCATGTTGCGGTATTATTAAACATTCATGCCATCATAAATCATTAATAATAATCTCTATATTATACAGACAGCACAGGAAACTGGTATATCCAGAAAACTCATGTTTACAAGACACACATAGATAGAATTTCTGTTTTTATCTGAAGTTACTCAGTTAATGCTCTTATCTACTGAATGACATACTCAACACTTATTTCCAAAACAATATTCTATCAGCATTATTAGTTTTCTTATGCTATCACACCCACACACTCACTCCCCAACAAACTCAACATTAATCTTTTAGGATCATTTTAAAAAGAATGCTCTTTAATAGGATAAGAAAACCAAATTAAATTTTTTTGTCCAAGCAGACTTTAAGGGAAAAAAATTAAAAATAAAAACACAAGAAACTTTTGTCTATTGTGTTTTGTATTTGTTTTTCCAAATAAAATCAACTGGAACAAAAATGGGAAATTGTATTGTCTTAGTCTATTAATTTTTTTTAATTTTTTTTTGCAGTAACAACAATCTCAGATTGACTGCATGTCTAGTAAGTGCATTGACCACTAGGCTATTAGTAATAACAAAACACAACCCCTGGCCTCAATAGCGCAGTAATCTAAAGCCATTAGTCTTAAAACACTGTTCACACCCAGGTATCAGCTCCAACCTAGAACAAGTTCTTAAGAGCTTAATGGG
>JAUTBW010154231.1:0-13114 GCA_032361425.1 Peltospira smaragdina | reverse complement strand
CACACACACACACACACACACACACACACACACACACACACACACACACACACACACACACACACACAAAAAAACACCAAAAAAACAAACAAAACAAAACAGAAACATTTTCATTAAAAAAATCCTGGTGGCAAGATGACAGGGTTAGGAGTAACAAATGGGATGCATATTTCTATTAATATTTAAAAAATAACAAGTAAGGCAGAAAGAATTTTATTTTCATCAACTTTTGAAACCATATACAATTATAGCAATAATTATAACATCAAATTATTATAAACATTTGTCAATCACAAAATTACAAGTATACATTTTTATTGTAGTAATTGCAATTACTGATTGGTGTACATAACATCTTGATTTTTTTTAATAGATTTTTTGTGTATACAATGACATAAAAGTATTGGGTAGAAATGTATGATGTCACAGTATGATAAACTAGTGAAATACTCCACAGTACAATGATCCACTATAAATGCATCCACATAATGAGCTAAAAGGGTCTACATCGTAACAATTGCACTGAATAGTGCACACATTAAAACCCAAGTATAAACATGTTCACAGTATAATAAACTACAAACATGTCGACAGTATAAAGGCATAATTGTTAAATGTATCCACAATAGGGTAATAACTATAAACAAGTTTGCAGTACAGTGGTGAACTACAAAATGTTAACAGTATAAAGACCTAGAAATATGTCCATAGTATAATAAACCATAAACATGTGGGCAATATAATGAATAACTAGATAATTATACCCACAGAATAAACAACAGCAAATCTTCACAGTAAAAATAATGGTAACAAAAACGTATCTCAAGTAGAAATGTCACATAAATTCCTTCCACACCATTTAACAATACGCGATTATAAATTAAAATCAAGCTTGATCATCTTCAATTTTACTGGTAGATGCAAACATCACATGTCCATGTTGTTATTTGAAGCAGTGATTTTAATCTATACTTTTACATTACGTTAAATGAAGTTTCAACAAGTTTCAGTTGTTTATAGTGTGTTCAGTACTTAATGTTTTGTTACCCACTGATACGTTAATCAATTAGTACAAAACCAATACTGAATTCATATTTGGATAAAGGTATATCCATGTTTTACATACATGATCCTCTCAATTGAGTGGAAACTAAAATTATGATTATACATACATATTAATAATATAGAACACACACAACTTACTCTCTTCTTTCCAAACTATATTTAAATAAGAAACTATCTATACTACTGTTCTACAACACTCTGATTATAATTTGTGTTCAGGATGGCTTTTGTTATGGCGCACATAGTCTTCATATTCACAATACTACACCCATACCAACTATTCCCATCTCACACAACACAGGTATCATGAATCACTGGGCCTTTCTGTTACGACAAAACAAATACAAAAATGATTTTAAAATCTATCATAATATTTTTTTTTAAAGCTTTCACATTCTTGAACTGCATAAACTTGCCATTCCCAAGCAAAGCTTTTAAAAAGTTTATTGTGAATTTTTTAATAATCATTTATGTACGGTATGATTTGTTTTTCTGATTATGAACGAGTTACAGAAAACCATTTCCTATTTACTTTCGAAAAACCCCAAACAAAATAACGTTTTGAGTTATCCTTAAAAATACAAACTTAAAACCAAATTACTTTACATTTTGGACCAGAGTAACTGTTTGTCTAATATGACCTACCAAAAACTAGAATTTACAAATATTTCATTTTTCCTGATCTTTTTGCAGACTTTAAAGGCCCGGCAAACCAAATTTTACAGGCACACATCACAGATGGGCATTAAAATCATCATCATTCAAAACACGAGTCTATGAAGTTTGTGATGACTTTCTTACGGCGAGTTCTTATAAACCTAACCCTACTATAGTACTTTTTAATGTACTTAATCTGTAAAATTTACTTACATTATGCAATCTATGACTGGAATAATACTGAGCATTCACAACATATACCAAAAATAAATTCTGTAACAAACACAAATGATAATTACACAACACCCCTAACTACCACACCACAGTCAATTAAAAACTTTCTTCTTTCTTTAAACCCAACATATTTAATCAGTCCAGATGGTTTTGAACAGACTTCGTTATATACTTTATTATTTATATGTTACACACGCAGCACAAAAACAACTACGAATACATCATACATCATGCATCCTCTCAAAACTAGAACAAATTATATTTGAAATGAAATTACTGCACAAGTGGTCCTTTATTAAAGCAAATTAAACTTAAATATCTGGTCTGCATGTTTAAAAGAACTACTTGTATTTGTACATTAACAGTAAAGAGATAACACCAAGTCTTTTACATGACAAAAAGGTGAAATGGTTAACTGGTACAGAACAAAAAAACACAGCATGTTGTACAGTTGAAATATAAGAATTCAAAAGAAACATTTTTTTGTTTTGTTTTTGTAAGTGTGAAGAATGAGAGATTATTATTTATGCATATTTAAACTGCAAAGAGACTATTCACTGTTATCTAAAAAATAATTTATAACATACAAGAAAGAACAGAACAGAACAGACATGAAAGACAACTGGTTTCATGTATTTCTATGACTTGTGAATATTATAAAAATGTTTTAACAATGATTTGTTCTGGACCTACAATTTGTAAATGTGGATTTTCTCCCATTTCTAAATTTCAAATTAATCAAAGTTAATAGAATTCACTTGTATGTATTTTATAAATCCCATCTTCTGTTATTTTTTGATAGGTCTAACTTTTCAACTACACCACATGAAGTACTGCCTTTCATCCATATATCCAGACAACCCCAAAAAGATACAATATTCTACTGAAATACTATGTACCCAGCAATAAGTGTCACTATGAAATACACACACACACACAAAACTAAATTAGAAACTAAACATCTGTTCACTCTAAATGCAAATGGAACATAAGTGATCAAAGTAATAATAAATATCTAGAAATAAAACAAAACCACATCCCTACACAGAATTCAAAATGTAAGATGATGTAATTAAATTATTTAGTGACTCCTGGAAACAACGCTTAAGGTATTAAGATGTGCATATAGTCTGTTGCATGAGGTGTACTAACAAACTTCCATCACCATTACTTGTAATTAAATTACTCTCATTAAACAAATGATTCCTTAAAAAATATTAAAATAAATGCTGTTACATTAATTTCGTCAATGTAAATGTTGAATCTAATTTTGAGGCTCACTACATCTAAGCAAGCAAAAAGCTTTTTCTTGAAACAATTCCTAACAAATTGTATGCAATCCTTGATCTGGTTTTACGAGTGGCAGATGCTGTGAGGATATATGAACCAACCTCTTGTTCATGCCACATCTACATCCATCCCTTAATCCTATAATCTGAGTCACAAATTTAGTGTATTCTTTAATTTAAAAAAAAAAAAAAAATATATATATATAATAAAAATAATAAAATAATAATAATAATAATATAAAAAATCCTAACTAGATCTGTTGCTAAAGTGTGGTTTCTTAAATTTTGCAAAATTAAAAGGTGGAATATCCATAATTTTAAAACAAATATTCCATATTCACTTGATCAACAAAAAGAACAAAAAACAAAAAATCTTAATGTAATTTGATTATTTACCCAATTTTTATTTCACCAAATAAAAGCTCCTAAGCAATTTTGTCTTCTGTCAATGCCAAAGAACTGGCTCTAGAACTTCATTAGAATATTTAGGTTAACAGCAAAATATACATCAGTACAAAACAAGCTTCATTCAGACACCCAACATCCATAGCATCCAATGCACACTGGTTACTAATAATGTTCTAATCAATCCTTCCTTGTTCTTCTCTTCCTTGGAGACCTTCTGCAAAAAAATAAGCCAAATAACAATAAATACAACATCAAGGGGTCAAAACAGTTGTGTCACTGTATTTTTATATTCTGTAGCCCAAATTTGCTTTATGTACTGGTATACTAAACACGAAATAACATTTGTTATTTTAAATAACTAAAATCAGGTACCTCCCTAGTTGGGTTACTAGATATAACAATATATTTTAACTTGTATTGTCTTGACCTATTAAAGAGCAAAACAAAACAAACAACCACCACCACCAACCAAACAACCAACCAACCAAACAAACAACAACAACAAACTGCTGGGTTTTTGATACACATATCAAGGTTTTTGTGTGTTTTATTCAAATATAGTTACCCTTGAAATAATATGCAATAAAAAGTGAAGTATGGGTGGGTTTTTATTTTTTATTAACCCTGTCACTTGTTGTCTAATTGATGTTTGGCCAGGTCTAGTAAATTCTATGACAACTAGTCTACTGGTTTAGTAATTTAAAAAGTTAACATCAAACCCTGCAGTAAAAGATACAAAACGAGATTGTGTAAAATGTAAATGGGTCCCTAATGTCCAGGGGCCTTATTCACAAAAGGGTGTAAAGTTGTGTTCGAAACTTAGTACTAATTCTATGTTTAACCACTGGTCCATGACGTCAAAGACGCTATTTTCAGCCAATGATCAGATGTAAAAGTTATGTTACGTGTGTAAATGTAACTTTACACTCGTTTGTGAATAAGGCCAGTGACGACCAACAGGTACTGAACATTTCACCTTGCAGCCTCTTCAGGCGATTTTGTTTCTTCATCCTCTTCTTCCTCATCTTCATTGGCTTCCTGCAACAATAAGTTCATGAAAATATCATCATTTTAAACTCTTGTCGCTATCCCATCAACACTTCATATCAATGGGAAACAATCACTTGTGCTAGGTGTGGTTGAACAGCAAGAACTTATGTAACAGGTAAAAGATGATATACAAAAGTTGCCCTCATTATCCACTGTAATTACTAACACACAGGTAACTTGCACACACCTGAAGTTTATGCCCATGACAGTTAATAGCGTACAAATGTAACAATTAACAATAGTAATTCAATAACTGATGAACTTTTATCCATGATCTAACTGTATGCAATATTCTTGATGGTAAATTATGTTTTGCCATATTTTTGGTGTATATCATACATACTGTAGTGGATTCTAAATCGGCTTTGCTGGATTTCTTAGTTTCACTGTCATCATTATCTCCTCCTGCACCAGTGGCATTAGTCGTGTGTTCTATTTCTTGCTCAGTTTTAGAATCACCAGCACCATCTTCAGGTTCATCATCAGGGGATGGTTCATCGGTTTTCTTTTTGTGCGCTTCTAAATCTTCAGCCTGGGCAAAGAATTCAAATATAAATATGTTAAGTACTTAGCTACCCCAACAAGACAATTTAATTACTGAAACCTAAGAATCAGTTAACTACACCTCCTAAATACTAAGAATTTAATAATATTTATCCTATAACTTCCCCACGATATCCACGTCATAAACAGATTTGATATTTTTATATATCTGTCATGTGATAACTGATAATGGTATGCAAATTAGTAAACTGATAATCGGTTGTACACAATATGTACAGCTTAACTCAATGGGTTAGTAAGAATCAGTTAAAATCATGTCGTCAAACTGTTTTTCGCCTGTTGTGAGTTACTTTTGACTTGCTATACCAAACAATTAATTTAAAATTACATGTTGATTTTACCATATTTTAACACTGGTTAAAAATACAACATTAAAGCACTACAGTACCTGAATAACCTCCGCTATCAATGGATATTGTCAAACACAGAATTTTTAATAAGTAAAATATAAACCTCGTGATGTTAATTAGTATATTTTGTGATGTCAAAAAAACAACCAACATTTCGCTGTTGAGATGACGTCATATTAAATATGGACGTTACTTTTTACTTGGTATTCCAAAATATTAATTTAAAATGTTACATTAGAAGTGTTACAGGATAAATATAATTTGCTACTTGTGTTTTTAATATAGAAAATATCAACCTCATGATGTTAATTGGTTTATATTTTCCATATTAAAAAACACTCATGACGAATCGTTTATACTTCTGTAAATCCAAAGAGTAGAGTAACTTAACAATCGTAAATCATATAAAACTATTGAAATTATTAACTACTTCTGTGATACACACTTCATTTTATTCTTTTAACACTGAAAGTTTAACTGGGTTTACCATAATTTACATATCTTTAACTACTTCATTACTGACTAATTTTCATACTGTAAGCAAGCAACTGAAAAATATGTCAACTGGTATGCTACTAATAAGCACAATTACAGTAACAACAATTTAACAAACCAAATTAAAAATCCTAATATCAGATGCCAATCAAAATATTTATATATAAATTGAGCTCTAAGCTGAAAATTGTTGCCATATTTGATTAAAAAAACTGACACAATGAAACTACATACACAAGCATGCAAAGAATTGTCAAACATTTAGAAAATGATGGGATGGAAAAGCAAGAGAGCATACAACACTCATTTGTACGTAAAAACAATGAACCTTTTTAGACTGGATACTGTCCATCACACTAATTACTATACATGCTTTAAACTGAGAAACTATTCCAAAGAGTGACTGAAATTCAGACAAGACAGCTTTTAATCTTTTAATCACCCAGATTTGCATTCTTTTGCAATGACCATCTGAACTGTATTAAAATACACATCATCATATAAACACAAACTACTATACACAAACATCTGGAGAAAAAAAAAAGAAGCATTTGTTAAAATTAAGTTCTGTTTTATATCTATTTAATTATATACAATCCTAACAATAAAATATGCTTTGATATTGAATTATTTTCAATTAACTGTGCATTTTCTTGATCAGTGTTAGACTGGGAGGTAGCTCCATGTCCTCTCACAGTGTAAAGGATCAATGGATCAATTCACCTTAGTGGACCAATTAATCCATTTCTTGAGCTTCACAGCAAATTTAACAAAGGCCATGATATGTCCAATCCAGTCTAGATCTCTAGCTGTTAGTCAGTACGAGAAGGTTTCTTTTCTCATCTTAATGGTACTTACTTCATGTCCAATGCCACATAACTGTGCAGTTTAGTTGTGCAAGTTTCATTAGTAATTATTATTTAACAAACAAGAAACAATATTAGCAGAAACACAGCATTACACAAAGTAGAAAGTTTAGTATGTCATTACAATACAGAAACAATAATTACAGTTGTGCGTAAACAGTACATTTCGGATTTATTTCACATTTAGAAAAATTTCTCAGCTTCATTTCCATCCAACCCTCCCAATCCCCACTAATAAAAATAAATCTGTAAATAAATAATTAATTCAGAAATTCTGAGTAGTAAAGATAAAACCCAGTAAATAATAATAAAAAACAACAACACCTAAGCAATTCAACAAATAATCTTTCATTCTGGGGTTATTTATTGTCACTATTAAGTGAGACCTGTATTAATTATGCTTAATAAATGTAATAATGTAGTTGCTGAAAATAAAATAGAGATATCTACTGTTAAATATGATCTTGAACTAAAAAACCAGTTTACGTAACTTACTCATTAAAGAATAGATATTTTTTAATTACTGTAAGTAATAAAAAAAAAATTAATTAAAGAAAATCTAGTATCTAATTTTAGAAATTTACTAAATGGTTACATGTTAGTGTACTAAAAAAATCATTTGAGTTTTTATTTTAATACCAGGTACCTTGATAGGTCCACTTTTCGGACACAAACATATCGCCAGCAAGACGATTGGAAGGAGCAAAACAACAACATAGACTGCCCAGAGAATTTTCCACTGGTCGGCTGCTTCTATCAGCGTGTACCATATGCCCTAAGGAAGATGTCGAACAGAGCTAGTCAAACAAACGATACAACTATTAGAGCAGGTGTTATCTTAAAAGGATCACTCTGGATGAGGATGTGGGAAATGGTAAAATACATCAACTGAACAGGACAGCTGTTAAGAAATTGCAGTCATTGTCTGCTGAACTGAAGTAAAAACAGTGTTCATCATTCTTAAATATCACTTTTGTTGTCCCAATCCTTTTCATCCAGGCTCCATTTAAGATAACAAAACAATGTTAAATAATAACCATGCAAGCACAACAGGATTATGTGCAGGAAACAAATGAAGTTTATTTCCCCCATTGTCTTACCTTAGACATACAGCAATAGGCTATTATTAAAACAACAGGCAATAAAACAACAACAACAAAGACAGCCCATAACCATGGCCGCTCATTTGTTGCGTTTTTTATTGCTTGTATCACAGAATTCTGAAAAGGAGAAAAAGGTTTTTTTAATTAGAAAAAGTAAAATCATAACTCCACTTTTAATAGATCCTGTGATACATATTTTACTCTTCTTTTCTTAAAATTTTCCTTTCTGTTTGTGATGCTGAATAAATCAGTTGAATAATCAGAATGTTCAGGTTAATTAAAAAAAAAAAAAAAAAAAAACAACAAAAACCCCACATATTTCAAGCACTATTGTAACCTGTGATTTAATCATTTAAACAACATTTTGCAGACATTTGTGTTTATTTTTATGGGGTGATGTAAAAAAAAAAATATATATATATACACATTACCAAAACATGAGTCATAGAGTGTTTCTTGAACTCGTTTGTATTCATGGCCTGTTAACAAAACTGTATCCATGCTTTGCCAAGTCATATACGAACTGAATATCTTAAATATCTGCACTACAACGATAACTTAATTCAAATTACATTTCATAATTAAAAATGCCCCATCAGCAGAAAATAAAGAAACAAAACGTCAACAATTGAAACAAGCAGGATTAATTACAGGCATATAAATTAATGACTATTTGTAATTAAAAACTTAATAATCTTCTAGTGTTAATAATAATAATAATAATAATAATAATAATAAAAATAACAACATTAATAATAATAAATTTAATGATGCACTCAACACATTTTTAATAATAATAATAATAATAATAATAAATTTAATGATGCACTTAACACATTCTTTTTAATGGGATATATCAACGTGGAAAACTTTTTTTTATTAGGGAAAAAACCCTAGTGGTTCACTAACAGGAATCAATCTCAAATCAACTGCGTGTCAGGGAACTAGTGTCAAAGTCCCACCTCTACTGAGAGCAGCCTCACTTACCCCTGCAGTTATACCCGCACGCTCCTCCACACTCTTCATGCCCCAGCTGTCTTTAGCCCACTGCTCGGCCACAGACCGGTCATCAGTGATAATAAAATTATCAAAGATGATGTCATCACTCATTGACCACAGTTCCAAACCTATGGCTTCCTGAAAATCAACAGCAGAAATAGATGCTGCGTTTATTAGAGGTTGTAAAAACTGTGTACACGTTGTGAAAACCGTTCATTTGGCAAATTATCCCGTGAACATGACTTGTGAATTAGGGCATGTGTAAGTTGTGTTCCGGTTTTTGAAGTCGTGATTTCACGATATTCATGAATACCAAATGAACGCAGCATAATTCCCAGGAAAACATTTCTACATTATCTAATCAACAAATATTCAAATTCACATAAAAATCGAAACAGACATTAACAAGCATTCACAATTTTTTTTAACACCTAACAATTCTAGTACAGACTGCATTTATTTATTATAAAGCTTTAAATACCAAAGACAAACCATGTTTACATACTTAATGAATTATCATTACTACAAACCAACTGTAAACATTTATTTTACTTCTAGATAATTTGCAAAGATTACTGCTAATAAATATAATTATACAGTACTGTAATATAAGAAGAGATAAACTTTTGATTATTTAACTGTTGGTTTGAAAGCAAGGAAAACCTTTTACATGGCTTTTTTTCCATCTTTTTACTCTGCACCATTAAAAGCCACAAAACCTTTTTATCAAAATCTTTAGCCTATTTAATCAAAATGTATGAACTTTTCTATCACAGAATAACTTGTAGGTAAACACTATGTTTTAAATATTATCTGATGAACATCACACTTACAATTGGTGTCATTTTGTATGGTTCCTTATCTTCAAAATAATCTGGATTGGGGATAATTTTTGGTTTCCATACACCCTGAAAAAGATTTTTGCAAAGAGCTTAACTATATGTAAGTTAATTCTGTAATTATCTAATAAATAAAATTTAGTTCTGTCATTTCAGGAAAAATTAATCAAAATTTTAAAATAAGTAATTACAGCCACCAAACTTAGTGTCCAATATTGGTTACTCAATGTGGGCTTCATTATGCCTTTCTACTGATTTTGATATATGTAAGATTGCAAATTACAACACAAAATTCACATTGGGTATATCTCTGTATACATCTTTAAAAACAACAACCCACTGTACATAATATAGATAGAGCTAATAAAATAATTTTAAAAAATACCTTGTAATTAGGATTATCAATATATGGAGGTGACCATTTTCCTTTGTATTTAGGATTCTTTATTGTTGGTGGCTTCCATTCACCACATCCTGGAGCTCCCTTGCACTTTTCATTGTCTATAATAAAAACAGGCATTTATTTTTAATTATTATTTTAAAAGTTATTATTTATTATTACTTTTTAATAATAATTATTTTAAGTTATCTTTCATGTTGTGTGAGTCGTTGGATCAATCCCACATGGTGGACCCACTGGGCTATGTCTCGTGGTATGTGCTATCCTGTCTTCTATGGAAGTGCATATAAAAGATCCCTTGTTGTTAATCGGAAAGAGTAGCCCATGAAATGGCTGCAGCGAGTTTCCTCTCTATCTATATGGTCCTTAACCATATGCCTGACACCGTATAACTGTACACCAATATGGTGAGTGAGTCTTGTTTTGTCTATGACAGAAACTATTTCTCAAACCCTCCCCCAAGTTGAACTGAAATTGCTGGAGGTGAGTACTTTTTCTAAGATGCTAGAATGATCTACTGGCTTTTATCTGAGATTCTGATATAACCATAGATAAATCGATAGACTAGTAATGACAGCGCTGCTCGACATGTGGTCAATCTGAAACTGATCCCTGTCACTGGGTCACAAAGTTTGTTTCTAATTAAAATGTTTTCAATACCAATGTAACTATTAGTACATATATGTGGAGTGCAATGTTAAATAAAAATATTACCATACTGAGTATGTCAAATATATATTTTAAAAAGAAATGATTTTATTTTTAAAAAATTAAAGACACAACTATACAATGTTCTAGGCTATACAATGTATATACAGAGTAAACAAGATAACATACCCACAAGAGGAGCTTCCCACTCTCCATCCATATCCTCATCCCTGGCAACAAAATTAAAAAGTTCAGCACTTTATAGCCAACACAAAATGCTTATTAACATTACTTTCAATGACAATCTCTCACATGTACCACTAATAAAATAAGATGTGAGATTAAAAATAACAGTAGCTGATTATATTTTAAGTTGTTTACTTACAATTGGTACATTAAATAACCAAAATTATAATAGCCACAACAATTAATATTCTTAAAGCAACAAGTCATGATTAATTTCTCATGTGAGAACATATACTATACAACATAAACGGTTACACATTTAGTCCACATATTTTAATAATTAATACCACCATTCAAAATACTGGAAATGAAAGATTTCAAACATTTATAAAAATGTAACGGTAATAAAAATGTACACCATAAAAATCATAAATGGGAGGAAATGTAAATGGATTATTTAAAAAAAAATTTAATAATAATATTAAGTATTAAAAAAAAAGGTGGTATTTTGTACCAGTCTGCAGGTTTTTCTGCGGTTGGGTCTGGTATAAGTTGTGGTTCATCATCCAACCATCCTTCTGGTTTGACAGCATTTTCATCTACAATCATCTCAGACTCTGATTCATCCCTGAAAGTCAATCAGCACCAAGATCAATAGAAAACATTCACTACTACCATCAAACAAGAGACTTGAGAGGAAAACAATAGATTTACTTAAAACAGTTTAAAGTTGCATCGTAATAAAACTAGATGTTAAATAATTATTAGTTTAATAAACAGATATAAAATTACCTGCAGTTTGAATGCTTTAGATTGGTTTTATATTAGCAAATGAAAACAAAAAGGAACCTATTGTGGTTTTTGAGTTATCCAGCTCTTTTTTTTTTTTCTTCTTTTTTTAAAGAGTACAATCTATCTGTTTTGAAATTATAGTTAATATTAAACTACATTAATTAATTTTAATCATGTATGGGAGTTAAATACTTGCAAGTTGCATGTAACTAAACTTAAACATTATTTCAGTCAGTTTGACAAAACTGTTTTACTGTTTTCATTTCTATGTTACTTAAGGTAAACACAGTGCTGGTGGTCATTCAATTTATCATCTCAACATTGTGTACTAAAACATTTGTGTGTATAGCAACATTACTCACCAGTCATCAGGTTTTGTTGCATCAGGATCTGGAATCCTAGGAAAATAATAGAATGTATGTTTATTAACTGTTATGTCAGCATTAAACATATTTATATAACACTGATGGCTCCATGACAGGTCTCAGATGATGTATCAAATGGCAATTATACCACTGTACCACAGATGTACCCTCATAATAATGAAAAACCTGAATCTGATAAATTGCATATTTTAAAATCACTTGCATGTCTACTTCCATTTTCATCACTTAAAAAAAGCAAATTAAATTAAATGTGTGCTTGTGCTTGTGTTTGTGTGCATGTATGCGATGTGCGTGTGAAAGCTGACATTTTGGATAATTTAGACATACTTTTCTTTGTCATCCCAATCTGCTGGTTTTTTATCATTGGGATCTTCAATTTCTTTTGGTGGATTAACTGGTGGGCTGAAAGAGAAAAAAGTGAATGTAGGGAACAATTCAACCAAGGTTAAAGAAGAAAAAAACATCATCTGGGTTTAACATAACTCTAGATCTGTAATGTTTTGACTGTAGGAAGGTATGTATCAAAATGGTCCACAGCAAGTATATTTAATTGGCTATTTCAGAATGACATATGCTGTATATACTCAAAAAAACAACAACAACACAAACCCTTCTGACATTCAAAAATCCCTTCTGACTGTGACTGACCCATAACTACTATGATTGTATGTAATGGATAAAAAATGACAGTTTTACTCTTGTTTACAAATAATATTAATAATAATAATAATAATAATAATAATAATAATAATAATAATAATAATAATAATAATAATAATAATA
>JAUTBW010154120.1:0-13115 GCA_032361425.1 Peltospira smaragdina | reverse complement strand
TGTGTGTGTGTGTGTGGGTGTGTGTGTGGGTGTGGGTGTGGGTGAAAGAGAGAGAAAAAAAAAAGAAGACAAGCTAGAGAGTGAGATATTTCAAGATATACATAGAGAGAAAGAGAGGGGGTGGGGTGAAAGGAAATGGAGTTGGACAGTGAGAAATAGTGTGTAGAAAGATAAAACAGTCCTGTTGACCACATGTGTAACTTGTATTATAAATTAGTTTTTATCTATGTGTATTTATCAAATATGTCATTTCTATGATGACATGCCAGGTAGTGTGTTTTGCTTAGCCAGCAGCAAACAAAGTGGTCACCGGGTACAAAATTGACTGACATTTTGAACCCCAGCCAGGTGCCTGGGAAACATCCTTTTGAAAAATCATTCAGGTGCTTGAATATAATTATTTTGATTATAGTCATCTACCTCATCTCCACCCCCCCCCCCCCCCATCGCTTTCCAAAAGCCTTATATTAAAGCAAACTAGAATTAAAAACCAGCTGAAGCATCTAAATTATTCTGGTAATGAGTAAAGAGGTATCTAGTTGGTTCTCAGATGTTTAATGGCATAATTTACAGATTTGTTACAGGACTTCATTTTACCAATTCTCACTCAGCCAGTTCTCCACAACTGCTGTTTCAAAGGCCGTAGTATGTGCTATCCTATCTATGGGATGGTGCATATAAAAGATCCCTTGCTGCTGATCGGAAAGAACAGCCTATGTGGTGGCACCATTTTTCCTTCCTTACTATCAAAATGTTCCTTTACCATATGTCTGACACCAAATACCCACACACCAAGGTGTTGAGTGTGTTAAACCCTTCCTTCCTTCCACGAAATACTGATTATAAATGGAAACTATGTTAATTTGAGATAGCAAATCTTGTTATGGCATTGTTGAAGGCATTTTAATTAGACTGTAAACTGAATTATAGTGTGTAAAAGTAACAGCCATTATAGAGTTCTGATATATGATATGGACTGTCACAATAGTTCAATAATAATGAGTAGTGTTTAAAATCTACTTCTTTTAGTGTAATTCATTTATCCCATTGCTCCAAATAGTATGAAACTTGGAATCAAGTAGCATCTGTCAGTGGATATTTTCATATTTCAGGTGATGTATTTAAACATTCGATCAAGCTTTATTACATACAGGTCTGGATCAGACACTTTATAGATTGTGTGATATTATTGTCAGATTTTACACTGATAAAATGACATTTTGGCACCATACATGTAACATATTACACATTTATTACTACCTGGTATTTGAAATTTGATTTGGATAGATTACATATTCAGATTATGTTCTAAAATTATGCTCTCAGCAATTATATACAAAATGACCTTCAAATAATTTCATTTATTCACATGTACGAGTTGGTTTAGTGAATTCCATTAATGAATATGCCAGAAAATGATGGTGTACAAACTTTCATTAGTGTACTAACGAGATAAGCTGTAGATAGGAGTTGTAGTGATTCACCAACTTATTGTTACATTGTGTAGCTGTCTGTGTCACCCAGGTTGGGTCTGTGTTCTCTTTGTCAGGGGGCATTATGCATGCTGTAGAATTCCTGTGTAACATATGGCAGGCAAATTAAACCATACTGATAACAGCACAACCAGACTGGGAGACTAGCTCCACCCAGCCAGGAAATGACTGGAGTGAAAAACATAGTTATTTTTACTTCCGTTTAGTTTTCAAAATCAGCACATGGGATATACCCACTCCCCATCCTCTACCCCTCCTCCTGTGCTTGGCTAATTAGTTTCTGTTATAAGAAGATTACACTGAAAACCAATCTGGCATTACAAGCGTGTGCTGTCTGAGTGATGTCATGTTGGAACTCTCCGGTAGTGCTGATATTATGTTAATGTGTTGTTTGCTTTCACCCTGACATGGCTGCTTGGCTGCTGCATTGTCACTGACTGACGCTATCGATCTGCGATTGTTCTCAGCCTTCCACTCCTTACTGTGTGCTGGTGGAAAACTGATTCAGAATCCAAGTCCATCCACAAGCCCAGTGGAGATAGAGCCCTATGGTCTAAGCACCACTTATTGTTCAGTTAGTCCCATCAGTGAGCCACTGGGGGTATTAATATAACAAAAAAACAACAAAAAAACCCACTATCTAACCCAGATATAGCTGTTAATATAATGTATTAATTGTGTTATTAAATAAATAAATATAACCTTAAGCAGGTCTAGTGATCTAGTTTTATGCTCATTTAGTGTGGGATCAATGGTGACTGGTCAAAACACCCTCTGGTCAAAATCCCCTCAACCAAAACCCCCTCCAGTCTAAACCCCCTCCAGTCAAAAACCCTCCAGTGAAAACCCCCTATTTAGAAAATAGTGTCTTATAATTTAAGTAACTGAACCATTGTGAGATTTTAATTATCCAGTATAATGTTTAATGCAGAATGCTTAGAATATTATTAGACATACACATTCATAGATCCATTGTTACAGCATCTTGTCTGATTAACATTGTGAGAATTTAATAAAGAATTATTATCCAACATCTATAAAACATTTAAATAAAATGTGCTGAGATATTATTAAACATAATGTAACCAAACACAGATCCACTGATGCAGCATCTTGACTGATGTACATTTGGTCCGGGATCGATTCCACTTTGTGAACCTTTTCTCACTTTCTGTCACCTAGAGAAGTGCTGATAAAAACATTTTTAAGTATGCTGTTAAATAAATAATTATACTCGTCCACAGTAATCACCATACATGGCCACCAACTTGAGTTTTTGCTGATAAACCAGCAATAGAACTATTGATTTTCCCTCCTTGAATATTTATTGTGGGGATTTATTCATTAAACAGAGAATTAGAGAATTGCTTGCAGTTGCTTGCATGGTTGAGCCAATTGGCCAGCTATTGAATTTATTCAAATGGTCTTGACTTTACAGCAGACTGTTCTTTGAAGATTATTATATGCCGCTCACGAGGACCGGTTCCCAGACTCGGTGTTCCTGGACTTGACATCTCTGTATCGTGAGCGTATTAGTGTATTGATTACTCACATGTCCTTAAATGGTCCAGATTAGCTTTTACAGTGCAGTGAAATATAGCAGATACAGTTACAGAAAAAATCATGTCATAATACGTTTCTATTATCAAATAGTAATAAAATTTTAATAATAAATTTAAATTAGTTGGTATTTTCAAGTTACCAAAATAATTATCCTTATTTATGGCCTTGTTCATTTTTGTTTTTCTTGTTTTAAATGGGTGAGGTGGAGTTGAATTGTGTTTTGTAATTAATTTAAAAAAATTTTTTTTTTTTTTTTTTTTTTTGGGGGTGGGGGGAGCATGTATTGAGGTTTTATAGATTGTCTAGTCACACAGCCCATTAAGTAAACTAGCTATCATGTAGCTTTTTACATTTACAGCCACATATATCAGAGATTTGCTGTATGATTTGACTTAAAACATTCTTAGATAACCATTGATAGATCTAACTGCTGAACAAACTTTAATTTATAATCCAATAATCCATAATACTTGCTTTATGTTGTCTTTTTAGTTAAATATTTCTGAACCAGACTATATAGCAGTGACGGTTGAAGGTTTATTATCATGTTAAAGGTTTTCTACAAACCAATCTCGATAGGTTTTACAATAAAATTAATTACTGTCTGTGGTCTTTGGCATTTCAAAATGAACATGTCTGACTGTAAGGAAATAGCTATTTAAAGTTCAGTGGTGTAAGTGTCCACCTGTGCTATAGCAGCTTGGTTCTGAATGTGCATGTTAAAACAACTTGAGTGTCCACTTGATGGAAGTTTGGTCTGAGAATAAGCCATGGTGTGATACTTTGTTGGTGTGTTCTCATTCCAGCCAGTCCTCCACAACTGGTGTACTTATGGGTTAGTGCATATAAAATATTTTTGTTGCTAATTATAAAGAGCTCCAAGTTTCCTACCTCACTATAAGAATGGTTTTTAACTATATCTGATGCCATACAACTGAAAATTAAATGTGTTTATCTTTCTCTTTCTCTTCTGTCTGTCTTATCTCTCTCTCTCTCTATCTCTCTCTCTCTCTCTCTCTCTCTCTCTCTCTCTCTCTCTCTCTCTCTCTCCCTCTCTCTCTCTTTCTCTTCGTTTGTTTAAAAAAAATTTTATCAAATATTTAATATTGAAATATTTCTTTCTGATAATGATATAATTGTTAATAAAATGTGTTAATGAATTGTTAATTTAAATATGCCACTCTGAATTCCTTGGTTGAGATTAACTCCAAAGTGTTTCATGTGTATTTAGAATAAAGGGTTTCAGTATATTTTTCTTGGTATGATGTTTCAACTCGACTGTTGTGCCGTTCATGCTGGTTCATATAACAGGTAGGAAGCTACACCTCACTTGATACTTCATCCTCCTCTAGTTTTCACCATATACTAATAGTGTATACTAATGGTCTACTGGATGGTTGTTGACTAAGTTGTTGAGAATATACAGTTTCTTTGTGTGTCTTACATGTCTGCTCCTATTACTTGTTCTTTACAAAGTAAACTATTAAAGTCGTGACTTTTGACATTCATAGGCATCGCGTTAATTTTTTCTTTTCATATTTTAATGCTTCTCAGTTAAACCTAAATTGTATTTATTTTCACCCCATTGATGTTTGTGTTTACTCGCCTCACCCTGAGCCTCACCTACATGACTGAGATGCTGATCTCAGGATCAATTCGATGACTACTGCTGAATAATGAAGTATGACGCATCTCTCGAAGGAAATGGTCAGGCAGTGAGATGCTGCTGTGCGTCTGGCATTGCAATCTCCCAGCATTTGTCACCAGATTATAGGTCTCAAGTTCTTATTCTTTGTCACCTATCCTTTCTCCAGTCTTGTGTTACAGGTCTTATTTCAAGATGATTTGTTATATAGGGGTGACTGTAAACATTATGAGCCTCTCCCCATTATGGTATTAATTACAATCATTTTCCCTCAGTGATTTGTCACAGGCGATAAAGAGATTTCATTGTCACAGTAACACCTGTTTATACTGGCTTCAAAAGACCTTTTCAGTTTACAGTCTTTATTCTATCTTTACTGCCATATCTAAATTGTATGGTGTTTGAAATTTCTTAGATAATCTTTGTAAAGTTACTAAAATGTATGTATTATCAGTCTTGGTGTATTGTAGTGGTTAAACCATTGGCAGGTTCATTTCCACAGTTGATTTCAACACTGAGGAAGAGTATGACATGCACCAGCTTGTATTTTACTATGTAACTATTGTAACCTATTGGAGTGTATTCAGAACCATTTTACATTAGCAGTAAATGACCAATCAGAATGAATGAGTTTAAATTAAAATAATTATATAACTGCATAACACACATTTAAAATAAAATGGCATCAGATAGCCATACGTGTGTAAAATGTCACAGTCGCTTACTGATGGTGATTAATCTCTCATCAGTCTCCTGCCCAAGACCCTCATCTGGTGATTTCAGTCTATGGCTTTGTGGTGGGCGTGCCAGAACCTTAGGTGGATAAGTGTACGTGACAGTTAACCACCACCCATCCAGCCTTTCACCACTTGGTATCAGCCGGAGATTTGTTCTAATGGACTCACTGAATAACAGAACAGTTATCAGAATCAAAATTCTTCTGTCTGCACAAAGTTGTGTTCTTTGAATTATGAATGAATTCATAAAGGTCATATCATTACACAGTAATATGACTTAGAAACCATTTTGTCTGTTCAACTAAAAACAACTAATTATAACAATTTGACAAGTTTTTATCTCTTACAAAAATATTTTATAATTATTTTTTGCTGAAATGTTGTTCTGCTTTTAATTCTTTAACCCTGATCCACCCCCACACACTTCCGATGTGTTAGACATAAAGCCTATAACATTCACATCTTGTTAATGTTGTCCTGTTAGAACTGTGATGTTCTGGAATGGCAAGCAATTTGTCTGGAATCAAGATAAAGTCTTTGCAGCTGAATGCCATTCTATTTTAGCTGGAAGATCTTTTGATTACATTTCACATCAGCTGCATTCAGCATCTCCGGGATAATGTGGGTCTACTTGTAGGTTTTCATTCAGCTGTTTTAAACAGGCTCTTGTTTGAAAGCTTGAAACAGGTGATACAATTCAGACTTATCTTTTAGAGTGTTAACATTGGCAGTCTTTTAAATATGTTGCATTTTATATGTTTAAGTATCATATGTAAAAGATGCTTACTTAAATCAGGCATGTTCACCTTTACATGCACTTAATTGTGTAACAATAATAAAACAAACCACCCCCCATACATTTATACACCCTCCCCCCAAAAAAACCAATAAAAACCTGTGCTAAAAACAACACAAAACACCATTTTTAAAAGCTGCATATATAATTTAATAAATGAATCCAGATATAACTTGATTACTTTCTATTAATTCCAGTAGGTAGCAGGATTAATTGCCATCAGTTTCATTTGGGGATTACCCATATTGGCACATAAATCTTAATAACAAATACCGTGATATGTACTGTACTGACTTATGGGGTAAATACATAAAAAACACTTTCACTCCTTTATTCATAGATCAGTGTTAGTGGGTTTTCTTCCCATTGATTAGACATCATTTTAAGACAGTCATGTTAAGATAGACAGGGTGGGTGGGGTGATTTAGTTTTCCCTCTATTTCACTTGTGATGGCTGGGAACCATTAATTTAATCTCTGCAGCAATATTCCTCCCACTCTGTTTGTTTGGCAGCCAGTAATGACCACATTATGTAACCTGATTTCCTGTGATGCAACAGTAATTACAGGCATGGTGTGATTGCTTGTGTTGTGACTGATATCCCCTGCATTCTACATCACACCTTTGATATTGTCTTTTATTTTCCCCAACCAGTACTTTGCAACTGGTGTAAGAACAGCTGTGACATTATATAATAACAATTACAGTCATGGTGTGATTGATTTAGTTGAGATATTAACTGGCTACATATCTGCAGCTTATCTCTGATTTTGTGTTGTATGCTATTCAGCCAACCAGTGTTCCACTACTGCTATGAACAAAAAGGCATAAACTATGATACGAACATTACAGACATGTTGTAGCATCATACCTTCAGTATTTGTTTGTAAACCATTTTCTTTCAGCCGTTGCTTCACAACTGTATAACAAAGGTGGTGTGTTTTTCTTCACACCATGATGCATCACAGATCAGTGATATAAGCAATGATCTGAACTATTTCCAGTGTTCCACAAAGGCTGTAGTACGTATTACAGTTAATCATTATAAATTTTATCATGTTTTAACACTGGTTACTAATACAATATAAAGAACAACGGTAGCTGAATTACACTTGTTAGCCTTTGCTATTAAAGGATATCGTCAAATGCTAAATACAGATTTCGCCATTTTGTTTAAGCGAGGCAGGTCTCCCTGTGAAAGGACATCATACTAACATAGAGCGTTTGAATGTGACCTAGATAACGATAGTAGCATAATGAGACCGGTGTGGAGCATGCCAGTTAGACATAACATTTCAGAATTGTCTTTTCTAAATGTTTAAATAATAAAAATATTATTGACATAATAACTTTAAATAAACATAACATTTAAAATGTTTTGCAAATGTCATTTAATAAAACTTAATTTTTAGGAAGCATTTCTCCACATAAAAATTGTTTAGGGTACATGTTTGTCAGTAGTGAGATTTTGTCATCACAGTTATCATTGAAATACTCGGTCATATTTTATTACAGCTATTATACCATTTGTTAAAAACATCACTGAACTATCTCCTTAAATATAGGTTATCTCTTTCCTCCCCTCCGTTTTCAAAACAATATGTGTGGAAAATAAACCATTATGTATGACATATCCATTGTTTGACACCCAGTAGGTGATGTATTTATAGATATTCTGCCATCATCAGCCATACATTCACTCATTTGTAGACCGTAAAACAAATCACATGAATGTACTGGTTTTCCCTAGGACTTAGGTGTTGCTGCCAGATTCTTTGTATTTAAGTCGGATTTGTTGTATAGTGTATAAAAATATATATCCTGCAGCTTGCTGGATGAGCCAGTGTTTACCCAGTAGTTCATCGTTTTACCAGCTTCCTGCACAAATAAACCACTTACCTGTACTAGCAGTGGTTCTTGTTCCATGTTGTGTGGCTTCCTTAATACCTCCTGTGATCTTCTCCATGTGTTAAGTACCAAACAGTTGATTACAAATATCTGCAATCTCTACAGGTTGTGTGTAGATTTGTTTGTTTGTTTAATTATTTACTTATGTGTTTATGTATTTTCATGAATTTTTATTTATTATTGCATTTTACACTGTAAGAATGGTCCTTAATAAATAAATATTTTATTTATTTAATGATGCACTCAACACATTCTGATTAATGGCTTTATCGAAGTCAGAATTTTGTTTAATTAGCAAAATCCCTAGTGGCTTCATAATATGTTTGCCATTTAGCTAAATAATGTTTGAGTGTGTAGTAAAGTAAAACATCTTCCTCCTCCTCCTCCTCCTCTTTTCTCTCTCTCTCTCTCTCTCTCTCTCTCTCTCTCTCTCTCTCTCTCTCTCTCTCTCATTACATTGTGATCTGTTAAACCTAAATCATAATGATTCTAGTTTTATTTTTGTAGAAAATCCAAGTACTACGCTACAAGTCAGTACAGTACATTGTATAGCGAGAATGTCTATTGGATGTATATTTAGTACAATCATTTGCAATATTTAGACATCTGTCTACCAGTACTAGAAAATCAAGATTATAAATCAATAACATGCAGTCCTGAAGAGGCTGTGATGATAAATAAATAAATATGATGCATTATTTTAGGAAATTAACACCCACCATGTGTCAGTCAGTATTAATAAACTAGGGAATAAAGCAATTTACATTAATAATGTATGTTTATTACATCAGCTATTGCTATTTATCAATTTAAAGCCAGCTATCAATATTTACATTGCCGATTAAATAAGAACATGATTGATTTGGCTGTAACTTTTGCTTGTGTATTATATGCAGTGTACATGATGTCTGCATATTTTGATTGCCATAAATGTGTAAATAATGTCCACTGTGGGTGCCTAGATAGCCTAGTGGTGAAAGCTCTCATCTCACATCCTGTCAGTCTGGGGTTGCTCCCTCTCAGTGAGCCACTAGGTGGTTTTCTCATTTCTCGATCCAGCCAGTGCTCCACGACTGGTATATTGAAAGGCCATGGTATGTGCTATCATGTCTATGGGATCGTGCATATAAAAGACCCCTCGCTGCTGATCGAAAAGAGTAGCCTATGTGGTAGCAGTGGGTTTCTTCTGTATCATGGTTCTTAACAATTGTCTGATGCCGTATAACCGTACACCAATGTGTTGAGTACATCGTTAATTTTGTTTCCACCTTCCTTACTTCTAATTAAAAAAATATTTCTGATGTCAATATAACTGTTAATAAAATGTGTTGGGTGTGTTGTTAAATATATTTCCACTGTGTGCAGTATTTTCCATTAGAGCTAATACCCTTTCCCTGTAACAGTGCTTGAAATTCAGATAATTCAGATCAATATTAATATTTGACAATACAAAAAGATGGTACAGTAGATTAAATTTGCATCAGAATTGCTGATAGCTGATGCAAATTTCAAGGGCTGACTTAGCATTTTCTGTTAAGATAAATATAGTAAATTTATAACTTTATGGGTCATATATTTATGCCATACTTTCATTTATAAATAAAATTTATTATCTTTAATGAGTATATATATGTTTGGTATGTGTATAAAAGTGGCTACTATTTAGTGAATCCGTATGTAAGTACTACTGTGATGTATTTCTGTAGCTGTATGTTGTTTCCAGGTGATGAAGTGGTAAGAGGCCGGACACACATAAAACACCTGTGATTAATAAACGAAGGCTGTGTACCTGGCAGGTGAAAATGGGTGCACCCCTGTGGTGCAGAACTAATGATGAACTTGCTGTTGTTTGCATCTCTAACCACAAGTCATGGCCACTGGTATTTGACAATAAAGTAGTCTTTCTGAGATTCTACGACAATCAGTGTTGCTGGGTATTTGACAACAAGACATTATGTTACAGGCTCAAGAGCCCAAGTAGTGTTAATGGGTTGATCATTAGTGCAATTAAATATGTGAGAAAAAATTTGAAAACAAATATCGGTGATATACTGGTCTCATCTAAATTTCAATATTATATACTGTATACTTAATTTGAAACATGTATAACCAAAAGACAAATTAAAAAAAGAAGAACATTTTTATTAATGCTCAAAGAGGTTAGTAATATCAGTATTACATTGATAAGTAGAATGTGTAATTTTGTAAAAACATAAGTGAGATTGCAGTAATTGTCAATTGCTTGTCTGTCTGTATGTGTGCACCTACCTGCATGCTTTCTTACCTGTCTGCCTGTTTGTCTGTCTATATCTATGTCTGTAATGATTTGTATTAAAGTACTATAACAGTTCTATTTACAAAATAGCCATCACAGTTTTGAAAACAAATTACATTTGTCATCGCCTGTCTGCTCTCATTATATTTGTGTGACATGCTATCAGCACCAGGTTGTGAAGTACATCTGTTTCATCATTACGTTGCATCATACACATGTATTGTACTGGTACAGTTTTAAACACACATTTAGGCACACTTTTCTCTCAGTTAAATCTTTTCATGCAATAAGAAGGTCTGTGTGTGGTTGAAAACTAAAATCTTTAACATTTTCAATACTAACAACATGCTCAATACATTAAAATGAACTCATGTTGTATTTCAATATTTCATTAAAAAAAAAAAAAAACGCAGCCCTAATATGCCAGTTGCCTAAATTTAATTTACACTACAGTTAAACCACTGAGTTAAATTGCCCCCTACTACATCAACTGAACAAACAAGATGCACATACACATGCACACAAATACACACACACAAGCACACATGCAACCACGCATGCACACATGCGCGCACGCGCACACACACACACACACACTCAAACCCTCCCTAAAAAACTAACCATTTGCAGGCAGCGAATTAGTAAATGGTTTTATTTTGCTGAAATACAAATATTTCTATCTTGTCATCTGCCTTTTCCTACATTTTGTATTATAGAGAAATCGCAAATAGTTCTTTCATATGGTTTTATTTGTGTTTGACAAAGCTGCCTTTATTGTTACCCAAAAGGATTCTGCACAGCACAAGAGTATATTTCTCTATTTAATCTAGCTAAGATATGTGTAACACAAATGTCTCTTGTATGACACTATAATCTTCTGTTATAATATGGGTTAACAAGATTGTATCTCTGGAATTCATTAACAAAATGTGGGTTATGCTAAAGATCCTCCTCTTAAAATGGTGTGACTTATAATTAATTTGCTTGATGACTGCAGACAGTTGCCTTCCTGGAAAACAGTTGTTGGAAACTCAATTAAATTGAAATCTTTAAAAAAGTAAAATAAAAGCAAAATAAAGAGAAAAAAGAAAGAAAAATCCACTATCAATTTGCTAGCAACTCAGAAGGTATGTTCCCTACTTAGTATTTGATTAACTGGGAGGGTTGGAACACAGGAATGTCAGCCACCCATTGTAAATCACAAACTGTTGGTGAAGTTTTCACGGTGAAAAGTTCCTAGCGATAATTAACTGCACTGCTGCTGTTGAAGTCCATCGATTGCAGTAAATCCCTCACATCCCAGTGCATCAGTGATCTTCCACTGATTTCAATCATTTGTACAGCTATTTAGCCTTTATCCAAGTCACCCAGTGTGAAATAGAACTCATATACCTTTTTTTTCTTCTTTTCAAGCTAACAGTAACACAATGTTCATGCATGCATATTGTAAAAATAGCATAGCAGAAGAAAACCTATGCTTTTACTCTCCACCCAGTAAACAAGTGGTCTGTTCCAGGAATACTGCTGGCACTACATGCAGACACAGTGTATTGATGTTTTTTCTACATCATTTATGTTTTATGGTGTTCAGCTAGCTTCACACTGAGGATTAAGTATAGTTGTTTTTTCACAAACATTAGTGATTGCGTGCAGAAGTGCATCAATGGCTGTGGAAACCGTTTCTCTGCCACACTGCGGTCGAGATCGAACTGATGTAAATATGCATTATGCTGACCTTGCATCTTTATCTTTGAAACTGAAATTCCATTACAAACATGTAACGTAAAATAAGAAATTCAGTAAGATTATCATGGTGTCTTGGATTTTTCTTATGTATTCTGTACCAAACATTAGTGAATTGTTAAATAAATCAGAAAGGAAATCTGCTGCTGCTACATAGACTATTGTTTCTGTTTAGCAGCAAGGGATCTTCACTATCCCATAGGTGGGATAGCACAAACCATTGGCTTTGTTACACCAGTAATGTAGCACTGGCTGGCATGAGACATAGCCCAGTGGGTCCATGGCACCATGAATAAATGCTCAGTCTCAGAGCCACATCCTGCTACTCAATGGTAGTAATAGTATAGTAAACTCAAGATTGTTCCTTTAACAGGATATTTAATCAGATACACATGTACTGTATTTGTGCTGCATTGAACATTTTATATTTTACTAGACAGCTAAGCTTTACATAGCTAGGTCAGAGTGACACATATAAATTTATAATAAACGATGATGCCATTCGTACCTAATAGTCTTTATTCAGATTAATCTAAGGTGTTCCATATTGATCCGTAGGTAACGGAATAATTTACTGCGCAGACAGCTATTGATCCAGCATTTAATATTCTTTGAGCTGACTCTTATAATCTGCAGCTGTTTCTGTAAAACTCCTGTATGTCAGGCTGGGGACAAAAGGCTTTACGACATACCTTTGTACGATCATCTAACCATGCCGTTCTTCCAACAACGGCATGGATGAAGCCCAGTGGTGGAGAGATCGCTTGGTGTGTAGTTGTTATTTCTTGGTTCTAAAAAATAAATAAACTTGTTTTACTTGCTATTATAATGCACGCCTGTCCGGGCCACATAGTTGAGGAGCCTGAGCTGTCTGTCCAGGACAGGAGGATAGTGGTTAGTAGTAACCGTGTTACAGGTTAGTGAGGAGGAGGAGGGTGTAGTGGCCTTACACCTA
>JAUTBW010154009.1:0-13124 GCA_032361425.1 Peltospira smaragdina | reverse complement strand
CTCTCTCTCTCTCTCTCTCTCTCTCTCTCTCTCTCTCTCTCTCTCTCTCTCTCTCTCTCTCACGCACGCACGCACGCGCGCACGCGCGCACACAATGAACAAGATACCGATCTCGAAAGGATTTGTTTTATTTAAGGTGCATTCACATGTTATAATATTTTCTTATAAAACCTTTATTTCTTCAGTTTGTGAAGCAATGTCTGGAAACAAAAATAACCCAATGAGTCGACCCAACAACCTAACGCACCATGATCATAGATGCTTCATTGCTAATTGCGTTCCGTTCTCGTTAGCAAGTGAAATATAATATTTATTTAACGCTTGAAATCTTCATCTCAGTGGAGGAAAATGCAGAAGAATCAAAATGGAAGTCGCTTGTGGATCAGGTAAAAAAAAATTAGAGTTTGCTTTGATGGAAATATTAACTATTAAGTGTAATATAGATAGCAGTGGGAGATGTCTATATTTGGTTAATTTGTAAATTTGTGGTTTACAGGTTAAAATGTATAAGTGACCTTTCATTCCACTTTGTTGTATGGAACCAAGGCCGCTTCCTGATTTCTAAGTATGTTGCATTGTTATCGAAGTTCGTCTGCAGATTATGTTTACATCATAAATAAAATTACATAAATTACCATAATCAACAGTTGGCAACGTTAGTGTTATTAATGTTTAAGTGATCGATCAGAATACTAATAATTGAATTTTTTTTAATTTCCCTAAATGGCATTGAATATCAATATAGGCTATTTAATAATAATAATATTTTTTAAAAATTAAAAAATGATACATTATTGCAAGTTTATTATGAACTGTCAGTGACAGTGTCACTTGACTCTTGAGCAGTTCAGACACAAAAGTCGACTCACTACTCTGTCAGTCATTGCGATGTTGTCACAAACTGTTTCCTTTAGGATAGATCTATATCTGTATATGCCTATAATATGGCATTTCAGATTTCTTGTGAAACTTGGGGGTTGCATATTAGGATTTTGAGATAGAACTGAAAAAAATGAACAGTCCTGTTCAAATTCCATGCTTCAAAAGAAACTTTTTGAGGGTCAGTGAGGTCCCTGCATAGTGCATGTCCATATCAGTTTTGAACCTTTATACACGTATAACCTCTTGTGCTGTCATGTCTCTTGGGTGGTGCCTATAAAAGATAAAAAGAATATAGCATGAGTGTCTGTTTAAGACGGGGGATATCCTAACCCAAAACATACAATTGTCTGACATGAGCCTTGGCAGGTTTCAGACAAGAGAGTTGTATCTTGAGTGTTAGGATATCCCTGTCTTCAACAGACATGATTGTTAGATTTTTTTTTTTTTTTTTCTTGCATACCTAATTACAGTCTTCAAAATATCAGAATGGTTTCAACACTATTGCACATTAAACAAAAACAACTACAAACTGTTGTCATTTATCTTAATGACACCATTTAAATAGACAGCATTCACATGTTGACTAAATGACGTCATCTGCACATGTATCCGTAGGGAACAGAACAGAGCTATCCATCACATCGGAAGTGGGTGGATAAACTTGTCTGGTGTGCAAGAAATCTTGCTGCTAATAAAAGAGTGGCCCATGTGGCAGCAGCAGGTTTCCTCTGTCCTGTCCTTAACCATATGTTTGATGGCATATATACATAGAAAAATAGGTTGCATGCATCTGTAAATAAAACCCCTCTCTCTCATTATTGATGGCTTGTGTATATTTCCATTAATATTAGTAATGATGACATTGTGCCATGATATTTTCACAATAGATTCGTTTTCCTTTGAAGATGATAAAATGCAGTTTGCAAGTGCAGCTAGGCTGTATAGTATGCCAGAAACCACAATACATTAGCAAATCATTGATGTTGCATTTTGACATCAGATCTAATTCATCTAATCATCAAGGTTAAATGATGACTCTTTTTTGTTTTTTCTTCTTTTTTTTTTGTTTCTTTTTTTTTTGTTGTTGAACAATACAAGCCTTGTCAGAGTTAGATCTACCCCATTTTTTCTGGGTGTTAACAGAACTACCTGGCTTTCATTTCAGATAGTCCCACAATTTCAGGTGGTTCATATTTTGTCATAATTTGGTTTTAAAAATAATGTTACTAGGCTCTACTGTAGACCTATCTGATGCTGGCAGTTTAAACTACCATTCTATAAAACTGTATAAAGAATCCAGTTATCATCTAAATTTGGTTGAGGACTTCATAAAATATATTAGCTTTAACTTGTGCATGTTTTCTTTAGACCAAAATAGTTTGCATTGTGTACTTCATATGAATGTAATATGATGGGTCCAGTAAAGTTAAATAAAAAACAACCAAGCCTCTATTTCTTCCCTTTGAAATAGGGCAGCATTATCGTAAAATCTACAAACGTTACATTTGGTGTACAATAGTCTGACGGACTACCTGTTTGCAGCTTCAGGTAGCTTTGTTTATTTTCAGGTAGTCTCAAACTACCGGACTATCATTAAGATCGATCCCTGCTTGTTATCTAGGATAGAGTATGGGCATATATGCTTGAATTATGTTATGAAGATTAACCACTATCGTTACAGTGGTGTCAGAACATTATTTCATATTGGCCCAATTTAGCAGTTAAACAACCAAAATAGTATTAATATCTTCTCTTTTTCTTTTTTTTATTGGGTGTTATTTATTGCTCAGTATACATTATCAGAGGCCTTCATAGTTATTGTTCTTAATCCTTGAAGATCATGGATGCTGATGATGCCAACATTTTACCCTCTGAATCATAAAATTATTCCAATGCAAGCTAACAGACTTGAAACTATTTTGAATTTAATGTTATCTTTAAAATACCAATAATTATGTTTTGTGTAAGTCTATGTCAGTAATACAAAGATTGGTTTTGTAATTAAAAAACACACATAAATCATGTCAAAATGTGTAGATGTCTTCTTTTTTAAACAAATATCCATTTTAAAACTTATTACAACAAAAGTTATCTTATAGGATAAATAGAATTCACTACTCATGTTTCTTAATATAATATAGTCAGACCTTTTTACAATGACCATGTTTGTTCCATGATAAGTGTGTCATTGTATTGAGTTTGCTGTTGTAACAAATTCTGTTATAACACTTTTAAGTACGTTTGTTTCCACAGAACACTTGTTGGATGGTGTGAATGTTGTAATGATAGTCGTCGTAATGAGTTCTGACTGTACATGTATATATTATTATAAGAAACACCAATCTTGTGTCATTAAGCAGCATTTGTCTTCGTTGATTAAAAAAAAAAAATATGTTGTAGACACAGTACAAAGTGAAGTAATATCAGAAGGACTTGAAAGATTTCTGCAGAATGATTCAACACAGACATGTGCTGAGGACAAAACAAATCAACAACAGCAAGATCTCTCATCTAATACAGCTACCATCATTTCCACCAGTCAGGTGACAGGTCAAGTCATATCCACCAATCATCTGTCAAGCCATGACATATCTGCCAATCAGTGGTATGGACCAGACACAGCATTGTCCAATAGGACCTCAAATATTGTTACACCAATCAGTCGGGTAGACAGATCACTTACCAAACAGCTACCTCGGCCAAGTAATGCAGAAGCCAATCAGAAGGTTGAGCCAGTAGATTCAAATGGGTTTGGTGGTGATGTGTGTCAGTCAAAAAATTGTGGAATTCCATCACAGGTATTGGTGGAGGTAGCTGTACAGGTGAATGACTACGACATTGAGAGGAGGTCTGGCAGATTGCCTGCTCGCAGAAGGCTCATTCCATACAAATTCAGGTAAGAATAAAAGTCTCTATTTAAAATGACAAGTATGACACCTCAGTAGCTTAGAGGTGAAATAAGTCCCTGTCAGTGAGTCACGAGGAATTAAAAACATTATAAATGTGTCTGATGCCTACATAACCATTCATAAAATGAGTATGTTATTAAAAAATCCCCCCCAAAAAAATCCGCAGTTTTTATTATTTTTAATAATGATATTTTAATTTCAGTGTTCCATCAACTAAATGTTAACATTTAATTATGTAATAACAAGTATATTATTACCTGTACATGTATTGTAAATCTGAATTTATGATTAAACATTTACATTAGAGTAAAAATCACATCTCTGCACAATATTTGAGTCAGAATGAATACATATTTGGTATAATTTTCATGCTCTAGCCACAGACCAGTGTGATCACTCTTCGGTTATGGTTCATTTGAATGACCAAAATACATTTATGTAAATAGGTTGTTTGGCTGTAATATTTTTATTGGCAAATAAATATGATGGATTCACTATTCTCGCTTATCGTAGTCAAAAACAATATTTCAGAATGGGTCTTACCGTGCTAAAAACTGTTTTAAAAAATGGCATTAGAACATGGAAGTCTTTAAATTGTTTTATTATTAAGATGATATGATAACAATGTTTGTTTTTAGAGATTACAAAAATCCGGACATATTAGAAGATGATTCCAGTGACTCTGATTATGAGCCTGAGTCAGAAACCCGGTTCCCCAGGAGACGAAGTACTGGACAAAGAGGCCCTGGTATGTTTTACTGGAGTAATTTAGCAGTGAGTGCAGTGGTGTACACTAGTTCATTAAGATGTATTCCATGATATGTCAGAGTTTATCTTCCTGGCAAGAAAATCCTGTAGCAAATTTCGCTGCCTTTTAAATTTTGCCGGAAATTATTTTACTGTTGAAATAATTAATAATTGATTTTTTTTTTTTTTTTTAATCACCTATATGATAGTTGCAGTGATACAGTGAACATGATTTTAATCGTTGTACACACAATAGATGTAATTACAGTAGGGTGTACCCAACCAAATAAAAGCACATAGACTCCCCTAGAGCAGGGCTGTACCCTGATCAAAATCATAGGTGGGGGGTGGGAGCAATAAGTTTTTCAATAAACATTTTGGCACTAGTTGGAGGATGCAAAGCATTCTAGAAGTTTAACTGACAAACAAAATACATGGAATGAAACACTATACAAGTTAAACCCCAAGATGTGTATGCCATTTTCTGCAGTAAAATTTTAAAACATAAATAAAAAATTGAGATATATGATTCTTTGGGCCTTTATAGGACATTATAATACTGGGAATATTTCTGTTTATATACAGTACATATTACAACACATCACACTTGAAATAATTAATAGAGGGTTGGGCTGATTATTTCTGAGATAACAGGACCCACCGCACTATGTGTGGATGCTTTACCATCATGATCACAAGTGATTTTGGTAATTTTTGATAAACTGTACCAGTTGGTAATTGTTTGATGATCTGAGTGTGTCTGTTATATCTTCATAATTACTTCTTTTTTTTTTTAAAGGAAAGAATGGTTATTGATCATGTTGTGTACAATCAATCGGCATTTTTTCTTTTTCTTACACCACTGGCAAGCACCTCAATAGTCTAGTGGTGAAGTGCTCAACCGTCATGCAGACGATCCAAGATCAATACTTGCCAGGTAGCCACTAGTTTTTTCTCCTTAAAATTGATATAACCATTAATAAAAATGTGTTCAGTACATCGTTAAATAGAAAATATTTATTAGGAAATATTTATTAGTAGGCTATTATTATTACCCACCTCTAGATGATATGTACTGAGTACATATTTATATTTGTTTCAAACAGGTCGCCCCAGAAAGCAAGTCCCACAAGAGGAAGGGCTTGTAGGTAAGGCTGCATTATTACTAAGTTCTGCTATACAGCATCATAACCTTTAAGGCATAATAACCTTACATGAAATACAGTATAGCCATTTATAATAACATTGTACATTTTTTAAATGCAGTTAAAGGCATAATATCACAGAATCCCTGATTTACAAGACTCTATTTCTGAAAATGTTTATAAGTGAAAAGTGTATTTATGTGAGATAACAAACCTCATTATCACACCACAGTAATCCGAAATCGCCATTATTGTTTCTGAATTAAAGTAATTTAAAGCATTGAACTGTGTCAATAGATGTGTCTTTTATCTCCATACTAGGCAATGAGGACACAACTGCTGGGGTTAAACAAGAGAGGCTTGTGGAAAAAAGTTCCAAAGTTGTGGTCATAAAAACAGCCAAAGGTTTCAAGTGTGGAGTCTGTTCTAAAGTCTTCACCCAGAAAGGTAAGGATAGAGAGAAAGAGAAAGGTAGAAATAGATGGAAAGAGTGAGAATATAACCCTCACCGTAAGAACCCCTTCGTCCACACATCAAAAACATATCCACAATTTGTTTTAAATGCAAATTCAGAGCAAGTTATTTATGGTGCACACCTGTCTGTCCAGGATGGTTTGTTGTTAGTAGTAACCTTGTTAGAAGTTAGTAAGAAAGAAAATGGTAAATTAGCCATACAGCTACCATTTGCATCCATAAAATCTCACTGTTGGAGGGAGCTGATAACAGGATACAAACCTAGCTCCTACAGCCTTTTAATGGATTACCCACTTGACAGTTGTGACTCTTTTTCATTTGTCTGATACCATATAACTCTGATAAAATGTGTTGAGTGTGTTGTTAATAAAACACTGCTCTTTCTTTTCCATTTGTCAAGCCATTAAAGAATACAGGTGTGTTAATAATTTTAATAACTGATTTCAGGTAACTTGGTGGTGCATCATCGAATACACACAGGCATCAAACCTTTCCCTTGTGATTTTGAGGGATGCTCGAAAACATTCCGCAGCAATGAAAGCCTTCGAAGACATAAACTGGCTCATCTAGGTAAATATTTTAACCCTTTAAGTGCTTATCACAACCTATAGTTATTTTGAACAAACTGGTCCATTTCTGCGAATCACAGCAGTTGTTTGGTGACTGCCCTTTTTTATGTGGCATGGTGTAAAGACTATTTCTTTTAAGTTAGAGTGTCTGGAATATTTTAATTATTTAATTATTTAGACCAGTTAATGAAATTATGTTGGCTATACATAGCACATTGCACTCAATATGAAAACATAATTTTTTTACAACAAACACAGCTTTGCAAAACTGTATTGAAGGTGGTGGGCCCTTAAGTTTTTTTTTATATAATATAATTATAGAAACACTTTAAAACAGTTTTTTAATGTAATGTTTCTTTGGCAAAAAAAAAAACCTAAGTATTTTATTAATTATTTCTGTTGTAAATTTTGGCTCTGAGGCAGGAGGGAAAGATGAAAGGGACAGTTTTGACTTTACTGAAAAAATGGGGGTGGGGTTGGTTTCAGGTTAGTTTTGGCCATTAAATAGGTCAATACTGTGTGATGGTTTGATTCAGTTTTAGTAACTTGGTTTTGTTCAGGTATCAAGCCGTTTGAGTGTTCTGTATGTGGCAGTAAGTTCTCTAGCCGTCTGGCTCTCCAGGAACACAAGACGAGACATTCTGACGAAAAACCACTCAAGTGTGACGTGTGTCAGCGCAGTTTCCGACAAATCAGCTGTTTGAAGCGTCACCAGATCACTCACACACAAGACACTCCCTTCCAGTGTGGTGTCTGTCAGCGCATGTTCTCACAGAAAACATACCTCAAATCTCACATGAAGGTCCACACAGGTACAAACATACCTTTTTTTTAGATTCCACCCAACTCTTGTGTTTAAGATAAAGTAGTTTTAACTTAAATTTTTATTCTCTCATGTCTATTTTATTTTGCACAGTCCTTATTTAAAATTTGAATTCTTATTTATATTTCAAACCAGTTGGAAACTTTTAAAATGATGCTATATTTTTAGTGATGTCGAGCAAACTATGTGTTCAGCAATGCTTTTTATTACAGATAATATTTTTATTTTATGATCCCAATGTTTTTTTTATTTGTAAAACAATCAAACTTCCCATCAAATGTTCTGTCTCAATCAGTTGTCACTGTATCAGGGTGGTGTGGCATTTTGTTATTACTAATAAATGAAACCACCTGCAAAAATCATGTTTTTTATTTGAAAGTACTGCTTATTTTTGGGCAACCATACTTTTCAAATGAGTTTCAAGCCTTGTAATAGTATAAGTATTCCAGGCAGTATATTTCTGTTTTCAGGAGAGAAACCGTATGTTTGCCCACAGTGCAACAAAGCCTTTGCCCACCAGTCTGATTTGGCGAGACATAAAATTATTCATACAGGTTTGTAGTAATGGTTTTAGTGTTTAAAGAGGCATTCTGTTTATGCAGTTTATACTATATGATCAAATTGTACAGTGAGAATACCTAAATCGTAACAATTTTAATCTTTATTTTTGTAGATACTGAAAGCTGGTAAAATACATAGCATAGTGAGAACACCCCTTAATAACACACTGTCAGATTTACAGGACATCATTAAAATAAAAATACTGAATGTATATCGAATGTATATTCACTTTAAATTTAAATACTATGCAGCCCTGTTTTACTTCTTGATGTTGACATAGTTCTCAGCCTTATTGAGACCAAATACTGTAGCAGTACTGATGTAAATCACTTAAGTGTACTGATGCTGAATTTGAGAAAATCAACATCAAATAGCTGCAATTTTGTGCATTTAGAACTTATTTGATGTAGGTGATTATTAGTTCCTTGACAAAGCTGCTGGTGAAAGCATATGTCTGATATGCGATCGATGTGAAACCGATTCCTGTCAATCAGCCACTAGGTTTTTTATACTTAAAAATAGTTTTCCCCGACACCAAGATAACCGTTAATTAAAATATTCTGACACCAATATAACCATTAATTAAGAAATGTGTTGAGTGTGTCGTTAAATAAAATACATTATTATTTTTGTAGGTGAGAAGCCGTATGGGTGCGATATGTGTTCAGCACGATTTAGTGATGCATCTAGTCGCAGGCGCCATGTCAGAGAACACCTTGGACACAAACCTTACTCATGCTCCATCTGTGACGAGACGTTTAAACGTGCCGGCCAGTTACGAGTGCACCTCATTCGCAAACACACCTACTCTAAAGATGGTATCCACCTCATCAAGCAGGGCAACACATACCAGCAAATCGAGCTCAGCGGGAGGGAAGACGGCAGCGTGGACTGGATGTCACTAGAAAACCAGAAAAAGATTCTCAACCTCATCAAGCACATGAACCCGGGAGATCCAAGCATTGTGGTCCAGCAGGTAGAGATATCACCCACAGATGCAAGCGGGGATGAAGGGAATCGCAGACAGGCTTTACTGGAGGTGGAGGACTCGGAATTACAGATCTCTCTGGCAGAACATCATAGTCAGGTGGAGGGGCAAGAACAGCTGGTGGTGGGCGGTGTCCCCATGGAAAAAACTGTCATAGCTATTACAGGTAGTGGGGATGATTCAGCCTCCATTCCTTTCGAAGCGTATGAGATCATTCAGGGATTGGCAGAGGAGTCTGAGGATCAGCAAATATTTGAAGTTCATTACCATTCTGAGCCGGATGTGCTAGAAGATCAGTCTCAGCAGTTAACTTTGGTGGAACAAAGTGATGTGGTTCTCAGTCAGGTTGATGTACAACATGCTGAGAGGCTTGTGACATCACAGTCTCCGTTGGAAGAACATGGTGAAGGTGGGAAGTACACAGAACATTCAGGTCACAGTGACACATCCTTCAGTTCTCGGGGTTTAAAATCTCAGAATACAGTTCAATCAGACCAACAGGCTGTGATGAGTGATCATGATAGAAGTGAAAGTCATGTTGGAGGTCAAGGTCACTCCAACAATTCAGGTCATATCAAAGGTCAAAGTCAACAAAATCTGCCAGATCACACCAGAGGTGAAGGTCGGTCTGACAATTCAGGACAAAGGGCTAATCCTGGTGTTGTTGGTCCTGAAAACCATATTATTGACTACGTAGCTCATCCAGACTTTAACAGCCAGGAGTATTTCAACTGGCTGTCCAGCTTCACAGAGCTCAGCAAGGTACTGCCCATCCCACTGGAGAAATCCATCTTCCAGAAGATCAGCCAGGTGCATAAAACTCTCACAGACTTCATGGCCACACCCTCTGGCGTGATTTCTGACAAAGAAAACTTCCGCGTTCTAATGTTCATCTCAAAAGACTTGAACAGCATAATTAACGAGCATCTCTCTTATGTTTTGCAGACTATGGATGATGATGAACACTGAACCTGAACACTAGAATTAAAGGAGTGGGTGTTGGTGATTTTTGTACAAATTGTCATCCTACTGGTAATAGTCTATATTAAAAATATATATAAAAACCCCAATGAAATTGGCATTTGCCTTGCATAAAAAATCTATTATTCCATGCTGAATCAGCCAAAATCCTGAAATCTTCCTTAGTGACTACAACTTCTAATTAGTTTTGAAATCATTGAGACAGAAAAAATCAGGTGTTTTGGGTTGTGTTTTTTGGAGGGGTGGGGATTGAACTTGCAAAACTTGCAATTGTATCAAGTGATTTTGGAATTCTGATAATTTTATTATAAAGATACAAAGCCAAGCCAGAACCAGTATTTATAAAGATTCTTAGAAATGTTTCAAAAATTGAGATGCTGTGCATGATAAGAGTATTTGCACGTGGACAGTGTGGTAATAAAATTATGTTAGCAGATACCATGTTACCACTGAAGTTACTTTCACTTGGTAAGATTTATTTGTTAAAAACACAATCATGATACTGTTAATTTTTGTGAATAAATTGTTAAATTATTTTTCAGTGTTGTTTAATTAATGACGCTTAGCATATTTATGACTATGTGGTATGGAACTATTGGTTGAGGATATTGTGATAATGAGAAAGAAAAACTGCTACCACTGCATGGGTTACTGGCTACTCTTTCACATCAGCAGCAAGATATCTTTTATATGCACAATCCCACGGACAGGATAGCACCTAACATCGCCTTTGTTACACCAGCTGTGGAACACTGGCTGAAAAGAGAAATTGGTCGACCATTTGGAATTGACCTAGTGTGTGGTTCAGTAGTAGTGCTCAATTTATGACTATAATCGCAGTTCAGCCAGTTCTTTCCAGTTGGTTCTTCAATACTGGCATAACAAAGGTTGTGGTACATGCTGTCCTGTCTGTGATAGTGCAAATGAAAAATTGTTGTTAAAAATAAAACAGAGTAGTCCATATGGCAGCAGTGGGTTTCCTTTCTCATTGTCAGAATGGTCCTTAACCATAAAGTATAACCTTATAATTAAAATGCGTTACGGATGTCATTAAATAGAGCATTCTGCCTTTTCCCTCATAATCATTCCCCTCTTTTTTCTGCTGCCAACATATCCAGTAATAAAAATGTGTGGAGTGTTTTTTTAAATAAATAATGAACTTGGTGGCAGTGTGTGCAATCATAACAAATTAACTCTCCTATTTTCACTGAAACACCAGCATTCATTTTGGTCTAATCACATTCATGAATTCAAAGGGATCTTGATGCATAATTGTTGATGAATTGGAATTCTTTTCCTTATTTATGTTATCACTCACCATATTATACATAACAAAAAAGCAGACAACTCTGCATATGATTCCAGTCATAATATTCTCAAAACTCATAGTGTTTGTGATTCTCGAATGTACCACTAGCCTCTAAAAGGGTTACTATTAACTACCAGATACCATGCCAACTGTCCTGCAGCTGTCATGGAGAGACATATCATACTCTTGAAATGTGTGGCCAGGACATGCATGTAAAACAACTGTTCTGACCTGGCCTGCTTTATGGATGTTGAGTGTCAAATAAAAACAACAAAAACATTCAAAATACTGCAATTTATTGCAATTCATTAACATTTTAAATATATTGCTCTGTTCTAATTAGTTGGATTACTAAGTGGAGAATAACAATTGATTTTATTTTCAATAATCACTGCTTTGATAAACATGATTAAAAACAAACTTACACCAGAATCTTAATTTTAAGAAACTAATTTACAATACAGTAGTTACATTTTTGTTATATAAACGTTTAAAATTAAATTATGAAAAAAATTATGGACATATTTCTGTCCTTGTAAAACAAGTCAATAGTTCATTCAGAAATTCAATTTGGTAAAACAGGTATCAAAATACCAATGTTATGACAGGTTATTTAATAACTGTTACGATTTCTGCTTTATATATATTTCTATACAAATGCGTAGAGACACAGCCTCGTGGCATACGCACCTACCAGACATGTCAATCTGAGATCAATCACTGTCAGTTAGCCACTAGTTGTTGTTTTTTCAATCAGAAAGTTTCGAACGCTGATATAACTGTTAATAAAATGTATTGAGTTTGTCATTAAATAAAAATAAATAATAAAACAGACATAGGTTGTTAGTTGTATCACAGCTGTATAGCATTTAAAAACACGCACACAGCAAGGTAGATGTTTGTCACGTCAGCACTAATCCTTTTTGTACATTTTAATAACTCTGTACATTTTTATTACAAACACAAACTACCCTACTAGATACACCTACACATATTTAGCTCAGGAATATATTAACCAGTCATTATTCAGGAGATGACCATATGAAGGTTTTTTTTTAATTTGCTGATGTTATTGTCCATTTGATGCCAATAATGTAATTTATAGCTTGTGCCTGAGATTAAAAATATAACAACACAGGCAACAATGAATGACTAAACACCTCACTCTAGGTTTTATCATTCACTTACAAATTAAAAACAAATATTTAATAACACTTTCTGGTTTTTAATCTTATAAAATCATCTGACATTATTTGTATTCAAATCAACAAATAATAAAATCATTTTACGTCATTTATATTCAAGTCAACAAATAGTGTTAAACACAAATGCTTCACATAATATGGTTTAAAAAAAATTATAATGACAACAACAACCAAAAAATTAATTACTAATAAATATTTACTAACTTAGCTTAACAACCAACTTAAAGTGACAATCCTTTTGTTAAGATAGTTTGGTTTTAAATTGCAGCTAAAAACTAAATATTAAAATAAATTGCTCCTAATTGTTTTAAAGATTTTTCTGAATAAGTCTATGCAGAAACATGATTAAAATATGCATTAAGTATTCAGGAAGGAAGGAAGGAAGGAAATGTTTATTTAACGACGCACTCAACACATTGGTGTACGGTTATATGGCGTCCGACATATGGTTAAAGACCATGCAGGTAGAGAGGAAACCCGCTGCCGCCACTTCATGGGCTACTCTTTCCGATTAGCAGCAAGGGATCTTTT
>JAUTBW010154008.1:0-20211 GCA_032361425.1 Peltospira smaragdina | reverse complement strand
ATTATGTCTAAAGTCGTTTCAACACTCACGTACAACAAACTCACAGCAAAAGAAAGCATCTTCATAACCCTGTGATCCTAATAATTATTTCTGTTACTGCACAAGTGTAGGAGCTAAACTTACTATCTGCCCTCAGCAAGATCAATATCTAGTGTCTCAACTGGACTCGGGTGTACGCTTTCAATGTCTGTGTATTTGCTCAATTCCAAAGTGAATAATCGCCGTGTTGTTTCAGCACGATACAAGATTAAAGGGTTGTCGTCACCAATTTCCCTTGAAGTTAAAAGCCTCAACATTTTAAAAATGTAATAGGCCTAAACTTAAAACAGCCAAAGCCCTGGTTAAAGAGTAGTTGACCATCACTGCCTCAATGCCTACATTTCGTATTTGTGTTTCAACTAACTTGCTCTTTGAAGAGGAAGTTAATTTTGGTATTGGTAAAGCTAGTAAATGTTTCGTAATAAATGTATTCCCTAACAATAAAATCAATTAACTGATATTCAGATATACTTTAATAATTTATCATTTATCATTTATTAGTTTTACAAACGAAAACATAATATTAATTTGAAAATTAAATACGAAAAAGTTTTATTTGTGCTGACTAACACGTGTAGTGAAATGAAAGTTGTAAACATGAGTTCGAAATCTTTAAACTGTATCACATACGAAGGTTGTAATTATTTTCGACAGCGATTAGTTCTATCAACATTAAGCGGAAAGAGTGTCAAAATTAAAAGAATACGTTCTAAAGATGATGATCCCGGGATTAAAGGTATTTTACTATGAATGAAAGCGGGTAGCATTGTTGCATTATATGATTATTATATGACGTTTGCCCCTAAATTAATTCGCCCCTGTTGCTGGTCGTTTCGGTCCGTAGTAATTTCATCTCTGATTTTGTCGTTTTATCTTATCTTTTCGTACCATACGTCCTGGCCATTTTACCATATAATCACATAGTGAAATGTGAAAAGTCATTTATGATTTAGTCCCATGATGAATCCACATTCCATGATCATGATGATGTTTTGTCCCAGTCATTTTACCCCGAAGAAATCAGCCAGTTTGCCCCCAGTATGTTATGTTTGCTCCCAGTATATTATCTGTTTCACTTTCTTTGATTGAAATAAAAGGTGACAATTCATCAACAAAATGTCATTATTATCATGAAAAATAAAACAAGCCATTTATACAAATAATTAATTTTAAATTAGTGTTGGGGGTAGAGATAGAACACAAACAAACATAGTAAATACTAATAGCAACTTAACCAGAAATATGCCTAATACTACAAATACTACAAACATCATCATTGATGCTACTTTTACTTATATATTAGGCTCTATAAAGAGAATGTTACATGACCGAAAGCAAAATTTAACCAGATGTGGATCTAGAGGTGGGCTCACCCCTTTATCATTTTGTGTGTATTAATAATCGTTTTATAATTTGGAGAATCTGAAGAACAACTAATAAAATAAAGTCTAGCCTTATGTTTTAGGTACAGTGCATTTTGCTTTTTTGATAAGTGTGCTGGCTGTCATTTCCTCTGCTTCATTTAATAAGAGTTTGAACTGTTCATATATGTTTGTTTATTTGTTTTTTTTCAGATTTTGAAGCTAGTTTCATAAGATTCCTTGATAAATTAACAAATGGCTCAAAGATAGTTGTTAATGAAACTGGTATGTATATATATTAATTAGTATTAGTAAATGATCTAAGTTATTAAATGTGGCTTGTGCCCATATTTGTCTTATAATTTAATAATTTATTTTGAATAGTTGATTTATAAAAATATTATTGTTTATTTTTTCATAGACATAAATAAACAGCTTGATTTTATTAAGTTGTATTAAGTGAAATAATAATAATTCTTATTATTATCATTATCAGCACCATTCATCTCTTCTGTTTATTTTATTATTGTTATTGTTGTTATTATTGATTTCATTGTTTTAATTTTGTTAGGAACAAGTTTGTTCTACCAGCCTGGACTTCTGATTGGTGGAAATGTCGAACATGACTGTAACCCACAGCGGTCGATTGGTTACTATCTCGAGGCTCTTGTCTGTTTAGCGCCATTCACAAAGAAACCTGTCAGGGCAGTCCTTCGTGGAGTGACCGGTGACCAGACTGACCCTTCAGTAAGTACACTTGAAGAATCCAGGGAAAAAATGGTCTTTAACTTTCCCATGATATCTATGTCATAAAGCCATACAATAATTTTATTTATGTAATTGTTTGATAATGGTATGCAGATTAGATGACATATAATTGGTTGTACACAACATGTACATCTTAACGTAATGTGTTGATAAGTTTCAGTTGAAATCATGATGTCAGATTAGGTTTTTTCTAATTGTGATGACGTGATATAAATCAGGATGTTACTTTTGACTTGATATGCAAACAGAAATGAAATAATACCCCAAAAAATTGTATTAGAAGTGTTACAGCATAAATAGCATTCACTACTTTTGTTTTTAATATGAAAAATATCAGCCTCATGTTGTTAATCTGTTTGTATCAATGAATACTGATTAACTAACACCCAGTTTATATTTTCTATATGGAAAAACCCACTCATGATGAACCCTGTATATATCACATTTTTGTATTTCTTATAAACTGGCAAATTGCAAGTATCATGTGTCTTCCAAGTTCGATACTGTGATTGATTTGACCTGTTGTTGTTGGGTATATATGGTACGACTGTATCATTCAATACTGGTATTTAAAAATAATATATTCCTTTTTAACTGCTCTACAGTGAGAAGATACCATGTAAAGTTTAAATATAATACATGACTGATTGTTGTAAATATTTAATTGCCGAATAGGTGGATTTGATAAAACTGTCAACCCTTCCTGTACTGAAGAAATTTCTTGGGACCAATGAAGGTCTGGAGATGAAGGTAACTAATATTAATTTTGCTTGTTTTTGTTGTTGGATTTTTGTTGTTTTTGTCGATTTGTTTGTTTGGTTTTTGTTTATTTTGCTGTTTCATCCTCTGCTAAATGTAAGGGTGTTTGAAAATGTGGGTATTTGCATCTGGTATTGTTGGGTTTGTTTGTTTGTTTTAGTTTTTTGCATGCATCACTAACTGCTATAAAGATATTGAGTGCATCATTAAATAATTAAAAAACCATATTAAAATATATTTACATGTGGTTAAAAAACATTAATAAATAATGTGTTGTGTGCATCATTATACAAAAACTAATAAACTAATTCCTTGTTTCCTGTTGCAGATAAACAAGCGAGGGGCAGCCCCGGATGGAGGTGGGGAGATTGTGTTCAGTTGTCCGTGTCGACAGAAACTGCGACCACTGCAGTTCACTGATCCTGGCAAGGTGAAGAGGATCAGAGGCGTAGCGTATCCTTGGAAACGAGTTAACTTGTAAATAGGTCGGCACTAGAGCACCTGCATTTAAGGTCACAGAAAAGCAATTTAGATCTATATTGATTATACCTCTGAGATTCTGGATTTGCTACTAGATAAAATAAATAATGGGGGAAATGCATTTAGGAACAGTTTTAGAAGAGTATTTCTCAATTTCACTTAACCAGAAGGGTATTGATTTTTAATTGTTTTGCCTTGGTTAATAGTTATTTATTTTCAGTGTGCATAGAAATTAGTTCCTTTAGTAGTAAATTAACATGTTACCTAACATGAAATATTGTCCTTTCAGATTGTACAATCTGTTTCATAAAATACTTTGAGGGATAAATGATAAACGTGTAGTACGTATATTCATTTTTGACCTGTGGAATTTTCAAATCTGTTGACCTTATAGTAAGTAAATATTTATTAAAAATTTAGAATCTTGGGTAGATGACATTAAATAAAATAAATCGTTTCTTCTTTCCTTCTTTCCATTTATGGCCTTAATTCTGTCAAGCTGGGCTGTGCGTGTGTCTCCAGCGACAGTGAACAGAATCGTGGACGCAACTCGCAGCATTCTGAACAAGTTCCTGCCCGACATCTACATCTACACAGACCACTGCAAGGGATCACAGTCTGGCAAGTGAGTGTCACAGGGCAGCACTTCACACATAGCCATTTTAACATATGGACACACTGGGCAGTTGCCCCTTTGGTTTAGCAGAAGGGGATGGGTTGGGAATTAGGGGGACAGAATTTAGAATTTAGGGACATAAACTTTTATACTGTTTATGTGGTTTGTATCTCAATACTGGCTTGTATCTCGAATATTTTAGGGTGATTTTTGGGTAAAAATATTTAGGAAAATAATGATAGGAAACATCAAATATTGATGACTTAATATAGTTGTTTTTTCAATAAAATTCTTTATTACCACAATTGTTTTATACTAAAAAAAAAAAAATTCACATTGTAAATGTAATATTTTATATGAAATATTATTTAATCTAATTGTTTTTCAGAAGAAAAAAAAACATATTACCTGAATTGTTTTAAGTTCACCGAGGTCACCAGTGTTAGGAAACAAACCTTTCTTTTTCAATTAACTCTCTTAGTTATAATGAAATAAGATATTTTAAACAGTAAGCTAGGTGACAAGACTTTTAAAACATTTAAGTACAATATGTTATAATTATTTTGTTATTAATATTCATTGGATCATTTCAGATCTCCAGGATTTGGCCTAACACTTGTTGCAGAAACAACCAATGGGGCATTTCTATGTGCTGAGTCTGTGTCTAACCCAAGAGGGTCAGAGAAGGGGCCAACAGTTCCTGAAGACTTGGGAACCAACACAGCAAAGCTGCTTTTGGAAGAAATATACAGGGTAACATGGATTTTATTCAACTTTGAATATAATATAGACATCATATAAAACCTCACTCTAAAGACAATTTTTATTTAGTGAAAAAAATACAGTGAATTTGAACAAAATATCTTTTAAAATGGCTTTTTAAAATGTTTATTTTATCAGCCATTTTGTATAAAGTTGAATTTCAAAAAAAATTCCCTTATCTTTCCTAAACCTTACATTCAATATTTTGTAACCATACATTGAAAAAATGTGTTGTTAAATATTTCTGTTATAGTGCTATTGGTATTCTGTTAAAGTGCTATTGGTATTTTCTGTTTTCACAGGGTGGCTGCGTGGACTCGACCAATCAGAGTATGTCAGCCCTGTTCATGGTCCTGGGCCAGCAGGATGTGTCCAAACTGCTGACCAGTCACCTCACTCCCTACACGTGAGTAGCTTGTGTTTGTTAACCTGCACGGTACTAATACAAAACCTTGCCTTTACAAGACGAGTGACTGGGTAGCCAGACACTGGTTTCGTGGCAAGCTTGTCTGAACCGTAACTGGATATAGATACGAAAATATGTTTCCTTTCCCTTACCTTACTTGGGGTTTAAGCTGGCATTGGCCAGTTTGCCAAGTACAAGTTATGATTGAATTTAATGAAAGCACTGATTATGAATTTGTCTAACAGCTAATTTGAAAATCACATGTCCCTTTCGATCTGCTATACATGTCCCTTTTGATTTTGATGTTAGTGTGAGATTTATTGTTTTAGAGATCAAAAACAAGTAAAACTACTAGCATTCTAAACTTGAACAAAAACACACAAAGGTTAAATAGAAAAGAAATACTTTAATCTGATAAAATAATACTATATAAAATTTTCATCCCAGGTAAATTTGTCGAGAAGAATAATTAAAATTATAAAACATAAAAGATACTATCTTAGCCACAATACCTTCATTCATAAGATAATAGCATTTATTTATTTTATTTTATTTGGTTTTAATGGGTGGTTTTTTTTAACACCTTTGTGTTTTTGTTATACATTATTGATATAAAAGAGATCATCTATGACAAGTTTGGCAGTAGTTTTAGTAGCATTTAAATGACCTATGACCTAATATATTTTTTCTTTTTAACTTTCAGAATTCAGTTTTTGAGACACATAAGAGACTTCTTTCAAGTAATGTTCAAAGTGGATGTGCAGCAAAAGCCAGATGAAGATGACGATCAGGAACTAAAGCTTGGCGGAGAGAAACTTATTCTCACTTGTGTCGGGGTGGGATATGCAAATATCAGTAAACCTATCTTGTAACAGTTTATCAGTGTTTGTGGTTCTTCAGTTCCAGAGTTAATTCTGGGTTATGTCTAGTTTCAGCCAGTGCTGTACAATGGTGTAAAAAAAAAAAAAAAACGTGGGGATAGTGTTGATAAAATATTTCTTGCTGTTTATCAGTGGTCCATGTGGCAGCAGCGGGTTTCCTTTCTATCAAATTGGTCATTAATCATATCTGAAACCAAATTACTCATACGCTAGATAAAATGTGTTGAGTGCATCATTAAATATAATACTTTCCACTCTCGCATTAGTCTTATGACTCAATCTGTAATTACATGATAATTAGTATATGAAAAGTTGTGAAATTTTACTTACTTATAACGGTTACACACAAGCAGAACCAATTTGTTTGTACTTTGATAGTCACATACACACGTACATGATTATAATTTTGATAGGTAAATCAAAGCACCTGATAACAAAAATATTTATTCTAATTATTAGCCAGATTAAAAGACTTGTATTTTTGTTATTAGTTCTATGAATTGCTTAAACTGACACCTACTAACATATGGCATCTGCTTTGTTAGATCACAGCAGATCTCATATACATCAAGAAATATATTACGTATAGAGTGCTTTATTAGCTATCGATAAAAAATTTTTTATTCTCTATTTCTTTTCTGTCTAAAACATTAATACAATAAATGAAGCACTAACAAATGTTAATTAAGTATGCTTTATTTACATATGTACAATATCAAAACTAGAATTCACACACAGTATTCTTATTTACATATATATAAATACACACACAGACCCATGAACATCAACAAGGGAACAGTATTTACACATATATAATCACCATAATATGATCCCTTCAAAATAATCAAATCTCTTAAGATATGAACCCAAAAGGGTATTTTTAGACATGTCCACCAGAAAACAAATTGCATCGGTAGAAATACATAAAATGTATATATAAAGATCTTTTCCTGTATAGAAAACTTCAAATCCTTAATAGAAGTGTACTGTATAAATTACTTAATCTCGGGAAGGTTAACTGCACTGTACAGTGTGACAAGATAGTTTTTGCTATCAGACTCTCCACAGCTCATCTCTCAGGAGGTGATGAGGGTGTAGGGCAGGACTTTGAGAGTCTTCCTGGTTTGTTCAACATCAAGGATGAAATTGACATTGGGCAGGTCATCAGACAGGAATGTCAATCCTTTGAACTTATCATCAGTTGATCCTAGAGCCAGTGGTCTGCCATACACCTGTAAAATAAAATAAAATGTATTAAAATATTCACGACAGTTTATAAAATGATATTAAACTGATGGAAACAATTTCTATATAAGTTATTTCAGTCCTACACATTAACTAAAATTATAAGGGTTGGAATAATGGAAAGTTCATATATGAATGCTATTTCAAATTACTATCCTTAAGGAAATAAATATTTAGAAAAATTTGAATGGGATCCTTAAACGTAGTTGTACTAATCAAAGCATTCAAAACCATTAAACCAATATTTGAAATTAAACATGTCTCTTAGATAGTTCTGATAACAATTGGTTGTACCAGTGCCTAACATATGAAGGTCTATTGTAAACTGGATGCAAGTATATTCTGTATTGTAATTGGTTAATTTCATATAATTTTCGGGATCAAATACTCAGTAAACACCGGAAAGCTAATGATGTCATTAGAAAATGACGTCATTCAGAATGGAACAGGCAAAGTTGGCAATTCAAGGGTATACAGTTAGATTGTAACTAGATATAATTTTCAATAAATACCAAATAATATAAAGTTGGTTCTGATTTTAAAGTATAATATTTACCTGCAAGCTGAGTTTCTTTGGATTTGCACCTAAGTAATGTTTCGCCCATTTCTTCAAATCGTTCAAACTGAGTTTTTTCAGAATTGCAATCTGAAAAATAAAAAAATTCTAAACTTGCTTATGTTGATGCACATTTCTTGAACTCAAATTTATTTACTGTAATTCATTTTTAAAAATACAAACATTAACTTGTTGCATAATCAGACATGTTTGGGAGAAATCACCTGTGCATCATTATGGTCCAAACTGGATAAAAAATCTAATTTAAATATGGATAGAAAGAATCACTGAATATTCAATAACACCTGCATAAAAGCAATTGTTTTTTTGGTAACAGAGTTTTATATCTAATAGCCTAATGAAAACCAAATTGTATAAACTCATAGCCACATATTTAGTATCACATTCTAAATTACCCTTTTTATAAATCAGTAAATATGCTCTCTACCAGACACATACACGGGTCATACCAGAATCTATGTTTGGGAGAGATGTGCCTAAACCATTATTGGATATAGGCATGTTAAATGTTTAAAGTAAGAAAGGAATGGACTAAAACGTGGTCAAAGTTTAGCAATTGATGACCTTAATTTTTGTGGGGTGTTGGTATAAAAAAAACTGGTTTTAAGGATGTTAGATAAGGCTGCCTTTAACTGAATAATAATAATAAATAGAAATTTTAAACCAGTCTCTCTTCGAATTTTTTTTTTTTAAATGCATGGGTTCCATCCGATCACCACCAACTATTATTACAAGTACTGCTTTGCAAGAAATTTGCACATCCTTGTGAGTTTTTTTTAGGACTGTGATGTTTAGCTCTAGTCCTGTGCTTATAAAACTTAAAGTCTAGACTTAATAAAATCCAGACTTTAACATAATGCTATTTGAATTGGAGTTTCTTTGACATTAAAGTTATTACATTATTAAAGACTAGAGTATAAAGTTTATGTCACTGCAGGATTCCGCTATGTTTTGCACGTACCTCCTTCTCGAGGTGGTTGAACACGTAGAAGTGGTCGACGATCTGGCGCCAGTACCGCTCAGCCTCCTCACCCATGTGGCTGTCCTCAATCTCCTTGTCTGTGATCATCGACTTCACCTGTAACAACAACACCAGCTTTAGCTTACCTTACCTGATGTAGTTTTCTTGCATCATCTGTTTGTACTGCTGAAAGCACCCCTGACAAAGTCAATCTGAAATTGATCCCTGTCAGTGAGCCACTAAGGATCTGTCTAATTATAATGTCTTCTGATAGCAAAATAACCATTAAATGTGTGTTAGGTGCACTAAATAATAATGTTTACAATCTGTTTCTTTTAAAATGCATTCAATATATTGGCAATATAACGTGGTTATGTCAAACAACTGAACTAAAAACACTTGCTCAATTCACTATTACTTCCATTCAGATCAAAATCAACTATTTTGATATGTGAGTACAATATGAGCATAACCACATGCTGTTCTATTTTCCAAACCTGTTTTAAAATGTTGGTAGTTTATAACAATATGGAAATACTTAAAATGATTACAATTTTAAAATAGTCTATTTTTAATTATTGTCACAAACTGATACAGGGTATCATGATATAACTTGAATAAAATCAAAACTTACCAGCTTTTTAAACTGTTTATCTGTCATCGCTTCTAGTGTCTTATTGAATTCTTCTAAAAACTCTGTTATTTTTTCATCAACACAATCCAGGCTACAAAATACAAGTCATTGCGTTAAATTGACAGAATAAATTTTAATGCTGCAAACATTCCCAGTAAGTTTGGATATTATGCTTGTTAGGAATTTAGCAAATAAATACTGACAAAATAATATTCCATTCAAATTTATTAGCCAAGCAATCACTCATAACATGGGACTTTTCTTCATTATTTTCTCACTTGGAAATGTTTAACTGTTAAAGTGTTAATTTCACTGGTAGTTCAGTCAAGCTGAACCAATCAAAGTGCTCATACTAAAACAAAACAATGCAGTTCTGATCAAATTTGTTCTCTGACTTTGTAGCACGAAAAAGAAGATTTTTAGCTGTTTATATAAGTTGTAAACATAAGCTGAAATGTTTAATTGGCAGGACAGGTTTACGGTAATAAATATAATATTACATTTGTGTCCATGACAGTTGATGTTTATGACACTCGTGCTGTAAACATCATCTGTCATGTAAACTCATGTAATATCCTTTATTTAGTACATCTTGGTCACAATCTAATTACCCAATTTAGTTCATATGCTTGTTAATAAAAGAATATTGCTGTGCACCATTAAATAAACAAATGAAAATAAAAGTAGTATGGTTTCTACCAAGTAGATTTTAAAAGTATGTTGGGTTTTTTTTAAGTTAAAAAAAAAAAGAGAATATGAAATTCATAAAGGAAAATTACCACACTTAAATATCCTCTTCTCTACCCAAACTAATACCTTTTACACGACAACAAAAAATATTATTTTATAAACATAGTGCACTTAATTATGTACCATCATCACTGTCAAACTAGACTGATGTTACTATCACAGTAAAATTAAAAATTAAAAAATTTAAATAAAAGAAGGATGTTTTCCTGACTCACCCAACTTTTGAACTCTGACTTTCGACTGTGATTGCCAGGCCGAGGATTCCGTTAGTGACGAGCGGCCGACAGTACACGCTGTAGCCCAGCTGCTCCTTGGTCCTCAGCTTGTCAAAACATGGCTCATGCATCCGCGTCTACAGAGAGAACTGTTTTAGTTATTGACTCATTCATTAACAACAACAAAATTAACGGCACACTTAACACATTTTTATATTACCAGTTATATTGATGTTGGGAATATTTTAATTAGAAGAAACACCTAGTGGCTACATGACAGGGATCTGTCTCAAACTGATCGCATGTCAGGTGGGCTATCAGGAACCCTCAACTATTTTTTCTTCAGTTTGATGGCCAAAGACACTGATTAAAAACTATTTTTGACAATGAGAAAGGAAACCTGCTGCCACCATAAAAGCTACTCTTGTTCAGCTGATAGAGATCTTTTATAGCCACCATCCCACAGACAGGAAGAAACATACTAGTTATTGCTACATGACCTGTCCATGGCTCAAAGTAAACAACTGCATAGTGAAATGTGGTACAATTGAAATACACAGGCTTGTGAGGAAAGTATTCAATAATACTCACAAGAATACCCTTCCCGGTTGTGTATTCAGGTATATGTCCATGTCATAAATTCGTAATTTTGTAATAAAATGTCAGTGATGAAAAAACATTTTGCACAAGCTAACAAATAAAACTAATATATTTATTTTACTGAACTGCTCCTAACTGACATCCCACCTACCTAATCACTCACCTAATCTTCTCAACAAAAAGAAGAAAATAGGAAGAAATTTATATATATCCTGTAACACTGCCATGATATCTGTCATAAATCCATATGATAATTTTGAATATCAACTCACGCTTTAATGGTATGCAAATGTCTACTTCTTTTTTAGGGGGCGTTTTTTTAAAGAAATCTTCATTTGACCCCTTTAAAATAATGTTCTGACAATATTGTAATAAAAAAAATTCTAACTATTTTTAGCCAAATACGTATACCAAGTAATGAGAGAGGGTTGATATTTTCCATATTAAAAAACAGTAGTGTGTTCTATTTGTCCTATAATGCTTCTAAAATAGATTTCTTGTCATTTTTATAAAAGGTGTACCCACCGCGAGCATCTCGTTGAGACAGAGGTTGTGGAGGTTGCCGGGGCCGGCCTGGTAATAGTTGGTCACGCAGCAGTTGGTGTCATTCTTGTTGACGCTGAGCACGCGACAGCACAGGTAGCCAGGGGGCACCTCCAGCAGCCGTCTCTAGACACACACACACAGGGTGAATTATTTATAGGATATTAAACGAACTTTCATTACATATCATGTTTATGTCCTGAGAGAAATAATTTTCAACTGTCATGAGCTTTAGTGAGTGACAATGAAAATTATTTCACGAGGGACATAAACATGATGCCAAATGGAAGTGAGTTTAATATCCTATTTATTATCCACTGTTGATTTTATGAATAATGAAATATAATACAGGCAATCAGTGTTGTTGTAGGGTGTATGACTTTGATACATATTAAGATATTTCAAACCATATAGGTAATAAATTAACATTCATATAAACTGTTACCACATCCCAAAATATATCTGGATTAAAAACAGTTTCAGAGGTGACAAATCTTTTTTTCTTCTGTTTTTTTTTATTAGTTAAAAAACCCAGGTCAAAACAATATACATAAAATTATAATCTTTAATTTTATTGTTTGTTTGGTGTATTTTTTATTTATTCTAACAGTCGATATGAGATTGATCCCTGTCAATGAACCACTAGGGTTTTTTCTAATAAAAACAGTTTTATTATGCACATTTAACTGTTAATAAAAATGTGTTGAGTGCATCATTATTAAAAAAAAAATTCTAACATTTTATGTTATGTAAAAGAAGTTAGATATTTTGATTTACATGAGTTGCATATAGTATTTCACAACTATGATATATGCTGTTAAATGTATAAGTAAAATTAAAATTACACTTATATTTTTTTTATTAGTGTTTTGTATTATAAAACTGGATTATAAAGCATGGATTTACCTTGGTTATCTGATCCTTGGTTAAGGTGCTGTTCAGTTTGAACTGGATGTACTCTGACATCTCTGTGACTTTCTACAAAATAATAAAGTTATTAATTTATGCAATTATGTTACCTTCATTTAAAATATCTAAATGAAAATGAAAAATAAACATATTTCTTTATACCAATGTTTTAGAAGGGCTTTAAGGAATAAACCTTACTGTTAGTATTTTTATGGCAGAGACTTGTAATTTATCTGGATGCTTGACATTATACAACATATACCATTTCCAACTACCCATACTTCTGCTATAATTACTAGCATATTTAGTTAACTATGGATAACTCATCAGGTATGTAATATATTTCAGGTATATATTTAGAATTTAATTTTATACAGATTTGTTTCACTAAACCAGACAGAATTATATGACCTAAAATAACAGAAGAAAATCCCATCAATTATAAACCTTTAAACCAAGTGCTGTACAGTAAATGGTAATAATTTATTTTCCCATTACATCCTGTCAAAACAATTGCCTTTAATTTGGTCAAATTAGCTAATAAATACATTTACAAACCTCTGGAGTGAAATTTCCCATCATTAAACCTTCAACGAAGAGATTTTTCCTGAACTTGTCCACAAAGTTCCTCAGATTTGCTGGTGTTAGGGAACTCATAACTCTGTATCGCTCGTATATCGGCTGATTGCAAGGCTCCAAGATGGCAAATCTCAGTGTTCTGAAAATAATGTTTTAGTTCAAACATACATTACTAATAGCAAATAATTAAAAAATGTATTCTATAATATCTCCATGATATCCATGTTACAAATTCATGTGATTGTTTTGTATATCAACTTGTGTAATAATGTATGTAAATGGCATGCAAATTGCATGCTGGGCTTTATCTAGGCCAAATTCCTGCCTGTTGGCTTATTGTAATTGTTATTGAAAAACAGTTTTCTGAATTTAAATATTTACTTTAAGCACTTTATGGTAGGTAATAATCAATACTAAAATAAATATTAAGGTTTCACCTATCTGTACAATGGACTCAATTGATGTATGGATGGTTTCAAACTGACTCACATCAGTGATACATTAATTAAATGTTAGGTTTTCTCTTAACAAAATGTGCTGGTAACATTAATAATTATACTATTATTTTTACAAAATATTACAAGATTTTCTATTTCAGACAATAAAGCTGATGCAAATAAAGCATCTTACTTGGCCAGGTTAAACGGTGTGAGCATTTCATTGAAGTAGTTTTTCTTCTGCTGCTCAGCAACGATTGCAAAGTCCTCCTCCGTGAAGTCAAATTCAGCAATATGATCCACTATAGCCTTCAGCAGCATCTGTTGAATAGTTACATGTAAGTCATATCATCACAGAATATCTGTAAGTTTTACAGAACTATTTACTACCAAAGTATTTAAAGATACAGTATAGTGCCTGGTGCACAAACTAAAGTCAGGGGGTGCCTCGAATGCCTAGTGGTGAACCTGACACGTGGTTGATCTGAAATCGATCCCTGTCAGTGAGCCACTAGGGATTTTTCTAATTAAAAATACTTTGTGACACTGATGTAATTGTTAATAAAAATGTGTTGAGTGTGTCATTAAATAACAAAAACAAAAACCTACAGCCAGTAATCAAGACATGTATATATCGAAATTAACTGATATATTAAATAAACACCTCTTTCATTAAAAGAACAAAATAAATGATTGCCTTACAATGTCACAGGATAAAGTGAAAATGGTTTTTAAGGTCATTAATTAAGAATAAGTAACTCACTGGCAGTTTCTGAGTAAATCCAGATATCTCTATGACAACACCTGTGAGATTTTCTTCAATATTATACCTGCAAACAGAAGGAACAAATGCATGTATAGGCTCTATATTAAAAATGAATAATCAACTAACTCAACAACAACAAACCTAACCAAATACAAAACAAATACCCAACTAAATACAAACCTAATATAAAAACTCACTCAAATACGAAACATTTACCAGTACCCAACCATATACAAAACAAATACACAACCAAATACTAAAATACAAAACAAATACCAGTACCCAACCAGATACAGAACAAACACCCAACCTAATCAAATAGTTACATACAAAACAAATACCCAACCAAATAGTTAAATACAAAACAAATACCCAACCAAAAAATAAAACAAATAAAAATATTCAAATACGAAACAAATACTCAACCAAACATCCATGGTCTGGATGAAAGCTCTACTTACTCATAGCCGGCCATCACGGCTGGGTACACCAACTCATCCAGGGTGTGAAGCAAGACATTGACAAACAGCTGCAGCAGGGTGGCACTGAAACAAGCCAATCACACACACCTGCACGAACATTTTAATCAATATTGCACATTCTGATTAATATTACTAAAATCTGAATTGTTTAATACTAGTTGCTAAGCAAGTTTAGCTAGCACTATAATTTTGCTAATAATATTTTCACAAAAAAGATGTTTCTTGTACATTAAACATCAAACATGTGTCGCTATATGGCAAACCATTTCTATTCGGTATGTTTGGTCTAAATTTACTTATTCTGAGATTACAGACACTAGGCATATAGATGTAAAGGCATACTGTCATAGATTTACATGTCTTTATTTCTCCGAATATTGATTATAAATGGAAAGTATTCTAATTTGAGATATCATGGTGGAGCAAGTAATAGTACACCACACCATAATAATGCAAACAGCCATCATTTTTCCAATTTATGGACAATCGCCATAATTCAATTATTTATCAAATATATCACTAGTAAGTGAAATGTGGTGGTTATGTACCTTGTAATGTCAGGTCCATTCACGGACAAACCAAATGTATATGTTTCCAAATTAATACTTACCATTCAACAGCCCGGCACACAATTGGACTCTGCAAGTTGAGATATATGTAGCCTGAAATTATACAGCAGCTTACTCTTACATACATTCTCTATAATGGTAAAAACCATTGCAATAAAAAAACCAACTGAACAAATGTTGAATAACCAAATTTTGTAACCACAGGGGATGCTGTATTTCACATTAAAATAATGACGTTTAGACTGTTGTTAGTTCTAAAAGTCAGCTAGTGTAAATAAGGAAAGCAGGAAAAAATGCTTAATTTAACAATGTACTCAACATATTTTATCTATGACAGTTCAGATGAGAGGGGAATCTGCTTCGACCATTACTTGATGCCTATTTCAACTACAGTAAATGAAAGATGTGAATGTGTGGCCCATCCTAAACCATACTATATGCAGGTGTGTTCAAATACGATCAACTTATTCACATTTTTGCTAGTTATAAACTGTCTACAATACAGAGGAAACAGTCTATATTGCTAAATATGAAGATTCTAAGATTTAATAATTAAATTAGTTGATAATATAAACCATCTCACCTTTCGGCACTTTGAACTTAGTATCTTTCTTAAACCACATCCGACAGCCTTTGACATCAAACAGTTTGTACGGTAACTGAAAAGAACAATGCAATTTCATGTTATTAAAAACTATATATGCATCTTAATTTTTATTTTTTTAATGTATCTTTATATAGTATATATAGTATATTTATGTAAATCTGTAAGTATAATAAACAGATTGAAATATATTGTCAGCATGTAAAATAAGAAAATGAAAGAAATTAATAAAATGCCAACCTTCTGTGGATTTTTCACATTTTCCAGGGTGAAATCTGTGACTGTAAGAGAAATAAAAGCACATGCAGGTAACATAATAAATGACTTAAGTAGAATTTAATGAATGTGTACAATTAAAGCCAGAATCTGGCTAATCTATGCTAAATAAATTCTGGAACACAATACAGCTTTTCTAGTTCAAGGGTGTTACAACACAGCTAAATATTTGAGTAAGGTTACTGAAAATAGTTCTCTTTAAATGTTATGAAATGACTCAAGTCTTAATATTTATTCATTTCTATTTTCTCAAACTTCATTCATTTTGAAAACATAAAATTGTGTTATAAGCATCTATCACGTATTTCAGAGATTTCGGAATTTATTATAGCTATTAAATTTTTACAAATATATTTTTAGAGATAATCAGCATGATCATCTTGCACGCCATGACACATAATTAAAGTAACTATAATTAAATAATCAGACAATCAACTGGATGAATATTAACATATCACAAAAACTTTGAACTGTACGATTATCTGTGAAACATGTTTGTGGAGCAATCTCAACATGTTATTAAACAAATTGTTCTCTGCTTGCATAATTAAATCTCAATATGTTATTAAACAAATTGTTCCCTGCTTGTATAATTAATGTACGGTAAGTAAAAAGCCAATTTAATTTCTATTCTTCACATTTTACAACTGTATAGTGAACCGGAGTATGAAGTACTTACCAACATATGGGTTAGGTGCTGGGAAATGTAGTTCATGGATACAGTCCATATCTATCAACATCAAATAACATTAAAAATATAATTTAACAGAATATAGCACACCATTAAAATAAAAATAATGTATATACAAATGTAGTGCAATGTGATTGTGTGTTCACACCCTTTTATAATAAATAAAATGTTCAAATCAAAATTACAAGTGTCTGTTATATGCAATTCTATTTAACAGGTGGACCAGTTTTAAAACAAAACTGATTAAACATGGCTGAAACTCCACTAATCCTACTGTTCAGTACAGAGTACTGTTATCTCTGTAAATGTCATTTGTTAAAACAATTTATAAAAACTATGAAAAACTTACCTGACCATGCAACCAGCCAACCAAATTCCACATCTGAAATAACACAAAACTGATTGATCACACACATAATTAGCATGGTTCAACATAACAATTTTCATAAATAAACATTCCTAGGACATTTCAGTTGCTGCGCAGTAGTACATGACATTACATATTCAAAGACCTGTTCACTTACATGAGGTTATAAAATAAATAAATATGCTCTAAGCAAAATAATTTCTAAAATTTTAATGTTTTCAATGTTTTGGATTTTAAAGTTATTATTATTATTATTATTATTATTATTATTATTATTATTATTATTATTATTATTATTATTATTATTATTATTATTGGTACACAGTATTTTTATTATTACTTTTTTTGAAAAAATATAAAACAATTAGTGACACTTTGGATATCAAAATAAGATAATTTATATATCCAGTTTGTATAGAACCAAACCAATGGTCATTTAAACAAACTCCATAATTGGAGTAGGTATTGGAATGCAACTTCCAAACCTTAACTGCTAAAGCACATATATGAATCAAATTGTTTTATTGGAAATGTTTAATTAACCATGACAGTAAAATGTTTATTGTCACTGAACTTTTGTATATAAAGTATAAAGCATACTTTATATATGTGCATTTTGCAAACTTTAGCATAGCATGACACAAAACGATAGAAACTCTTGCTACTTTTCTGTATCATATATTGTAGGAACCATCTCAGATATCATTGGTACATATAAATAGTTTAGCTATCTAAGTCATTTTAGATATAAAGTGACAAATATACATGGTGTCAGACATATTTACATGAAGTGCAGATTTGCACGGGTCACATGATTATGTTCTAATCTCTGTGATTTGTGGGGATTATTTGAAATGTTGGTTTGTTAACACTAGGGTAGATGTCTATCTTTTAAATAAATGTAATAATTTTATGTTTTCTGCTATATAACCGAAATACTGAAGACTTTGGTGTCGGACGTACCCGTGTGAAATACATCTGTACAAGTATAAAAAATATTAATTATTTTTATTTAAAAAGTATGAAAGAATAACAGAAATATAGACCAAGTTCAAATTAAATTATTTATTTCATCATAATTATATACTAAAACTGAAAAGGTCTATTGGTAGATCCAAAAATGTGGTACAGGTTAAACACTACACTGAAAATTCGGACTATTCCCAACTGCCAGTATTCTTCTGAAAGACACCATTCTTACAATTAAAAAAAAACATCTTTATGACTGACAATGTTTAAATATACACTGTCCCTATGTAACTTTAGCCTCTTCGATTATGTTGACTAGAGCTGTAACCTCTCCATAGAATTTGCCCAATTATGATGTACCAAGTACCCAATGTCCAACCTCGATTCTGAATTTTTGTATTATCTTCTTATGACTAGTCTAGCCACTGCTCATTAATTGGTATAACAAATGATGTGGTATGTGATATCCTGTCTATAGGACTCCTCAAAAGGGTGTAAATTTATGTTAGAAACTTAGTACTATGTCAACGTTTAACCATTGGTCCATGATGTCAGAGACGCTACTTTCAGCCAATGATCAGAAGTAACTTTACACTCTTTTGTAAATAAGGCCCCAGAAAAAGTAACCCATGTGGTTGAAGCATATTTCCTTCCCCATTATCAAAATGGATCTTAACCATGACTGACTCCATATAACCATAAACAGTGTTAAGTGTGCTGTTAAATAAAATATTTCTGTCTCTTTACTTACTCTGGAATTTCTAATATTTTATCATCCAATGAGTAATTGTTAAAGTAACTATCTTTAGTGTTTATAGTTGAATACGGGTGATGTTCACCAGATGTAAGAACAAAACCTATAACAATATGGCACTAGGACCATGTTATGATGCATCAGTTTGAGACATCTGTAATGCAGAACAATATTATACATTTACATTTTTTTTAAAGACCATCTTAAGAACTTTTACAAAACATGTATATTCAACTTTGAGCTATAGAATTTCCAAACATTTGAGGTGTCATAACTATTGATAAGATTATCATAAACTTAAACCAAGATGTTTAATTATAATGATACATAACAGTTTGCTGCCAAAGTATCAGAATACATATTGTAAAATGACTTCCTGTATTGGTATCCTAATAAAAACTGCTGAAATTGATGTCATAGAACAGAGGTTAATGTAATATATCATTAAACACTGTTTTTGTAACTACAAATTCATTCAGCCTTCATTATTAAAAAACATATCTAAGGGGCTTTACTATGTAGAGATCCATTTAAGGTAATTCTTTTAAAATAACTCATATTTGGATAATTTACTGTGGTAATAATGATGTTCTCAATATCAACTAGACATTACATTAGATAACATCAACCAACATGTTTCTGCACAAACAACTTCATTCATGTTGTCGGACATACTTGGTGTCGGACATACCTTTTTTAGGTATGTCCAACCCCATAATTACCTAGTAATTATGAGGAACTCAGTAAATGTTTTTTATGTTTTTTTAATAAAGTACATCAAATAAACATTGAATCTCAGTCAGTAAGATTTTCCAATCACCCAACAGGAGTTGAGATTTAAAAATGTTTTTTGGTGTCGGACATTTTAAGTTACACACCTATTAAAATCTAAGTTTTAAAATTACTTTTGAATAAAGATACATAATTTAGTATTATATCATTATAACAAAAAATTTATCTAGAATTGTGAACTGTAAAAAATAAAATCCTACAACTTGCATGTTTGTTGTAAAAATAGTGATAAACAGTTGATGAATTTGATTGTGATTTATTTTCAAAATCACGGGGTAAGTCTTCGTTGCCCTATTAATGACTACATAATATTTATTAATAATAGTTTAATGTGATATTTGACATAATGACCTTTTAAATGATACCCAATTTGTTTCATTTGAACAAATTTCTAAAAATGACATTTTGGTTTACTTGAA
>JAUTBW010153897.1:0-13126 GCA_032361425.1 Peltospira smaragdina | reverse complement strand
GCCCATGAAGTGGCGGCAGCGGGTTTCCTCTCTAACTATCTACATGGTCCTTAACCATATGTCTGACGCCATATAACAGTACACCAATGTGTTGAGTACGTCGTCAAATAAACATTTCCCTTCTTCCTTCCTTCATTAACCAATGTTCATTGTTGATGGATTACTCACCTTGGACAGTAATCTAAAGAGTTTTAGTGTCGTCTTTGTATCCATGTCTGCTTTCCGCTTCTTAATGAAATGTGGCCTTGTAGAATGTGGATTCTGTGACAGCAGTGGACCTTTAATTAACCTACTCAACATGTGCAGCACATTTTGTTCATTTTGTCCGCCTGACTGGGATGATCCACTCTGAGTTACAGGGGTGTTTGATGTTGAAGGCACACTTGTTACAGCTTTGTCAATAGAGGCTGGAGGTTCTACTGTCCCTTCATAAAATAATGGACCCTCCAGAAAGGACTGCATCTCTGGACTGATATAGTAAGGCTCTGGGGGAGCCTCTTGTCCACCAGTTGAGAACTCTGGACCCAAAAGGTAGGACTCTATCTCTGCCAGAAAAGGATCAACCATTGGAGACGGAGTTACGTCAACTGGTGCTATTACGTTTGATGATTCAGCAGATGTAACACTATGTTGTGTTTGATATGACAATTTAGAGTTGAGGTCAGTCTGAGTTTTAGTTTTGGCTGGTGTATTACCATTTTGATAACGTGGATGAGTTGCTGCTCTATTGTACTGTGGCTGGGTTTTAGACTTAGTTTGTGACTTAGTTTGAGATTTGGTTAACATTGTATGTGATTTGCTTTTCGCTGTTACTTTAGACGACGTTGTAGGAACTTTTGGCCGATGATTCACTGAAGACAACATGTTGTCAGTTCTTGTTTGTTTGGACCCTGCTTTATAAGAACTATCTGGATATGCTAAGTTTTTACTTATGTCTGGTTGGACTGCAGTGGTCTCTAAATGTTGCACAACTGGTTTTGAGCCCATAGGTGTTGCTTTAGTTTTATGTACAGACTGCACATCTTGTAGATGATGCTCTATATTATTCAATGGAGTTACTTGTACATTGTTTTTCTGCTGTGGCTGTTGCTGCTGCTGTTTTGGAACATTATAAATTCCAGAACTGACAGTTTGAGGTTCGTTAGCATTTTGCACATTACCTGTATACTGTGATGGTTCTGAAGCTATCCCAATGTTCATAGGTGCAGCATCTACAATACTGGATGTCTTTGCTGCAAAGCTTTCGACATTTGAATGCATACTCTCTTTTTGCAGCATCTTTTCCAGAAAGTTTATATTTTCGGGAGATAATAGTGAGCTATATTCCTTAGCCGTTATATACCCAAAATCTGGCAACTGAGTGGACTCGTTCATCACTTGGTCTTGGTTATTATATGATTTCACTGCCTTTTCTTGTTTCGTGAATGGATCAATCTCTCCAGTGTATAACATTTTGTCTTTTGTCATCGACCATTTCCCATCAACTGCTTTATGAGGTGTGTCCTGATAAGCATTATTGGACATCACATCATTAGGAAGAATGTCTCGCTGTACATTCTTAGACTTTAATGTTCCACTATGTTGATTATCTGACTTCTTTGATCCACGAGGGAAGCGTGTGACACCTGACGTTTCAGACACTTGAATTGGTAACAGTGATTTTGGAGACCCTAAAGACCCTGAATCAGAATTGAACTGGTCAGCGAGGAAGGCCATGGCTTGGTTGTGATCAGATGGAGACAAGTAAGACAGAATGCTGCTTAGCAGAACAAGAGCATCATGTTCTCCGCCAGTTCCAGTATTAGGGAAAAGTGTCTGTTGGTTACTATGCTCTGATGATCTCACAGAGTTTTTATTGTTTATGAATAGGTCTTGTTTAGTATTGTCTGGGTATATTGTATGATACGGGTCTTGGTTGGCGCTATCTTTCACTGTATGAATATTCTGAACTCTGTCAGTAGCATGAGATGTCTTGCTATTAAACTGTATTGATGAAGCTGCATGGTTTTCGTTGCTTCCAAATGAGTCTTGTTTGGTCGTATCTTCTATTCTGTTAACATTCTGAGCTCCGTCACGAACGTAAGGTGTCTCTGTATTGAAATGCTGTGAGGATCCCCCAGAGTTGTTATTGTTTATCAATGCGTCTTGTTTTGTTTGCAATGGGTATGCTGTATGGGTTTTTAATGATTTCACGGATATTCCTGTATTCACTAATGAATCTTGTTTTGTATGATCTTTTACAGTTTCCTTCGGGAGATATGCCCGCATGTTATTCTGTCTAGCAAATTTCGCAGATTTCTCTTGCATGCCATCTGAATACGTTGTTTCACTTGGAATACTTCTAAACCTGTTTTCCGTAGCACTATCTCCATATTTTGCATGAATTGCAGCTTTTGTTGACAGATTGTGTATGCTAGTCTCAATATACTTTGCAATTTTCGACAATGGATTATTGTTAGCCTTTGTTTTATTTGTCATATAACTATTTGCCTCATTCCTGGATAGATTTTTACTTTTACTAACTGGATATTCGGTTACTTCTGTAGGATTTATAAGTAATTCTTGGTTGCCACCACTTGGATATGCCTTATAGTCTTTAGTATTCCTTGATGAACCTTTCATTGTATTGCTCAGATGTTGTGTTTCTCCTGAGAATGGATGTTTTTTAGTATCCTTTTGATATTCTGGAGTTCTATCTAGTTGATAAATAACTGATGGTTCATTTTTAATCAGATGTTGTCCCATTTGCCTATTACCAGTTACTGGTGGCAAACCTGTCTTTTCTTCAATATTTCTATGTGTACTGTCCGTAACTTGAGGTAAGTTTATATCAGCTGTCAAATTGGTGATATGATCTGGAGTAGCCATATGCACACTTGTCCTCGAAATAATTTCGCTAAGAGACATTTTCGCATCATATCCTAATGGCTTGACGGTTTTGTTAATCACTACTGACACACTCTTTTCTTTGTTGGATAAATGCATTGATTCTGCTGTATTTTGTATTGCAGGTTGGTTACCAAGCGATAATGTTGATGCTGAACTGCGTCCAAATAAAATTTCACTCTGTATACTTAGACGTGCTCCATTTTTAACATTTCTAACTGATGATGCTATCTCAGGAAGACCAGGTGGTACAGCTTCAATCCCCAATGTTCCTGGAATACTGGATTGTGCAGACTTATGATGTTGTGCTCTGATACCCAATTTGTTGTTGAGATTCAGCTCTAGGGAAATGTCCAATGCATTTGTTTCAGGATAATTACTTTTTGGTTCTGCCAAATTTAGATTTTCTTTGGGAGAAACAGGAGCCATTCCATCTCTGTTTAATTTCAACTTGATGCTGTTTTCCTTTAAAGGTAGAGGAACTTCATTAGCAAAACTACCAATGGTGTTTGGAGGAGTATCACTACTGCGGAAAGGACTTTCATATAAAGTGTGTTGTGACATAACGTCTTGTGGACTAGCTGATGCAAACTCTGATCGAACACTGTCTGAAGGAATTTGTTCCAAGTGATCTACTGAAATGATTTTTCCTGGAGAGCTGTTGCTTGTTATGCCAGCATTTGTTGGTGGAATTCGTGATAAACGATTTACAAATGGAGCAGCTTCTTTTAAAGCATTCATTCCACGACCTACAGCAATGTTTTCGTGTTGGATAATATTTGAAATATCCATTAATGGAACAGTTCCCTTTATATCTTGTGGCGGATCCAATGAAATATTGTTTTGCATAATGTTATTCGTTGAGTTTTCAACAGAAATAGTTTCCTTTGTGATGCTAACTGATGGCTGTGATGAATTTATTCCTTGTTCCTTGTCAAATAATCCACTACTCTTTACTGGCATTCTGGTTATAGGGTCTTCCATTGGATGAGTTTGCTGTGGAAAGGTATTGGCTTGCTGTTTTACTGAAACACTTTCGGAATGTTCTATTACTGGACCGTTTACTGTCTGAACAGTTTTAGCAATGTCTATTATTGGCCGTGTCCTACGTGAACTGGTAGTTGAAGTTTTTAATTCTGGTGTCACTTCATTAGTAAACGTAACCGGTGGATCAAGTGGAATAGTTTCAAATGGATCGGTAATTATATCCACAGTTGGGAAATACAAGTTTATAAATGCATTCACACGATCTACGGAAGCTCTTTCTAATGGCGTCATTTTCGTCGTCCTTACTGCTGGAGTTATCTTTTGTGGTATATCTGTAGCAGTGTGTATTAACCGATCAGTTAATGGTGGTACTGGAGCTTCAGGAAACACTAGCCGAGTCATACCCTGTGGACGATTTGTTTCTTCAAACCTAAATCCAGAACTCACAGGTTTATTATTTTGAGACGTGTCAGCTTGTAAATCTACAACACTTTCAAAATTAATCTTAGTTAATGGTTCTAATATTGTATTAGCCTCTTGTAAATTGTTTATGACAGAAAGATTTGTTTTCGTTACTGCTACACTGTTCACTAATGGTACACTTTCTTTGTATACGTTTTTATTTGTGTCTGTTGTAAGAATATTATCGTTTGTGACATTGTATGTGACATCCACGTCAACGAATGGCAAACTTTCTTTTTGCACATTCTTATATGTGTCTGTTGTTAGGATATTTAGCTTTGTGTCATTGTATGTGACATCCACGTCAACGAATGGCAAACTTTCTTTATGCACATTCTTATATGTGTCTGTTGTTAGGATATTATCGTTTGTGACATTGTATGTGACATCCACGTCAACGAATGGCAAACTTTCTTTGTGTACTTTTTTGTCTGTATCTGATGTAAGATTATTTTGTTTTGTGACATTGCTTACTGCATCTACTGCAACAAATGGCAAAGTTCCTTTGTATACATTTCTATTTGATTTTGTTGTAGGAATATTTTGTTTTGTAATGCTTATTGTATCTACTGCAACAGAGTACTGTGTAGTATTACTGATGGTGGTTGCTGGTGTTATATTTTGAAAAAGGTTAAGCGTGTTTGTTGTTTCTGTATTATTTTCTGGAATTACATTTTGTGCTTCTAAGAGAAGAACACCTGAATCATTATACCGTTTAATATCTACTAGATCAATATATTTAGCAAATTTATTTATTCTAATTTCGCCAAGAGCACCATCTTCTGGACTGATATTTATTGTGTCACCTGTTGGGTGAATATATTTTATAATGTTATTCACGTGTCTTGCATCCTGACTATTTTGTGGAAAATTGTTCATTATGTTTGATGCTGTATTATTATTTTCCGGAACATCATTCATGTGTCTTACGTCCTGACTATTTTGTGGAACATTATTCATTGTGTTTGATGATCTAACAGTATTTTGTGGAACAGTATGCATGTGTCTTACGTCCTGACTATTTTGTGGAACATTATTCCCTGTGTTTGATGCTGTAATATTGTTTTGTGGAATGGTATTCATTATGTTTTCTTCTGTAATAGCACTGTGTAGAATGTTACTTGTTGTATTTTCTACAATAATATTATGTGGAATATTATTCATTGTGCTTTCTACGGTAGTATCATTTGAAATTGTATGCATTGTATTTTCTTGAGGAACAGTGTCTTGTGGAATGGAATAATTTGGGTTTCCTTGAGAAATTGTAGCATGTGTAATGGTATGCATTGTATTTTCTATGGAGAGAAAGCTAGGTGCAGTTGTATTCATAATACTGCCTATAGGGATAGCATCATGTGCTTTCTTTGTATTTTCTAGAGAAATAGTTTCACGTGGAATGACATTCATAGTATTTTCTAGAGGAATTGTTTCACGTGGAATGACATTCATAGTATTTCCTACAGGAATAGTTTCATGAGGGACGATATTAATTGTATTTTCTAGAGGAACCATATCACGTGGAATGGCATTCGTTGTATTTTCTAGAAGAATAGTTTCACGAGGAATGGCATTCGTTGTATTTTCTAGAAGAATAGTTTTACGTGGAATGGTACTCATTGTATTTTCTAAAGGAATAGTTTCACGTGGAACGGCATCCACTGTATTTTCTAGAGAAATAGTATCACGTGGAACGGTACTCATTGTATTTTCTAGAGGAATAGTTTGAGGTGGAAGGACATTCACAGTATTTTCTAAAGGAATAGTTTCACGTGGAACGGCATCCACTGTATTTTCTAGAGAAATAGTATCACGTGTAACGGTACTCATTGTATTTTCTAGAGAAATAGTTTCACGTGTAATGGCATCCAATGTATTTTCTAGAGAAATAGTATCACGTGGAACGGTACTCATTGTATTTTCTAGAGAAATAGTTTCACGTGGAATGGCATCCAATGTATTTTCTAGAGAAATAGTTTCAGGTGGAATGACATTTATTGTATTCTCTAGGAAAAGATCAGCATGTGTACTGGTATTCAGCGAGTTTTCTGGAGTAATAGTATCATGTGTAATTGTATTCATTGCATTTCCTGTAGGAATAGTATTATGTATCCTGGTATCAATAGTGATTTTTACAGGAACACTATCGTGCGTAATGGTATTCATTGTGTTTTCTGTTATAGCGTTATTTTGCTGCATTCTATTTATCGTGTTTTCTAATGACAGAATTGCTTGCATAATGTTATTTGGAATGTTATTCACAGCGTCTGCTAGCAAGCTGGTATCTTGTGGATTATCTTTAACAATATTTTCTAATATATTAGTACTATCTGCAATGCTTGCAATGTTTTCAACTGGAATATTTCCATTAGGAACATTTACAGTATTTCCTACTTGTAAATTATCTCGTGGATGAATGGTGTTTTCTAATGGGGGATTTACTTCTGGAATACTTGTTGGTCTTATTACTGAAATATTTTCATCTGGAATATTTACCACATCCCTTACTGGAAACTTAGATGTAAAGTTGAATATTACTCTAATGTCTTCTGGAAAGTATGTTGTTGTGTCCAAATGCTTGGATGTGTTTTGTGAACTCGTAGGTGCAGTCTGTTCTACAAAAACTGTTTGCAGGGTCTGAACATTGTTTTCTGTCGCATATTTGATGTGTTCTTTTAAAGTGTGCATTTGAACAGCTTTCTCTGATGAATTTGACGTTGTATGTGCTATTATATGTGTAGGTTTTGTTATTCTATTTTCCGTCTTTGCTAATTGTGTTGAATCTTGCAAAATGTCTACTGAATTCTGTCCAATTAAAATATTGTTTTGTAAATTAGTATGCAGCATATTATCTGAAGTATGTGTTTGTTGAAGAGCATTCACTGTGTCTAAAATTGGTCCACTTACTGATGCATTGTTTCCAAAAGAAATATTTCCATGTAAATTAATGTTCACCATACCATCTAAGGTATATGTTTGTGGAATAACATCTGCATTATCCGAAATAGGATCATTTATTCCAGCAACATTTGATGTGACATCTTTTGTTGGGAAATTTGCTTGGGAAATATTAATATTTCCTTCAACTGGACTAGTATCTAAAGGCAAGTCAGATCCATTGGCTATTACTGATAGAATATTTTGAGGAACGTTGTTTCTACTATCCGGATTCGTGTACTGAAACAACTGACTTGCAGTGTCTATTTCTGGACTAAAATATTGTGGAAAATACGTTTCAGTGTCTGTTACATTTGAAGAGTCTTGTTGAAAGGTGTTTGGAACTTCTGCTACTGGAATTACCTGTGACTGACTAATGTCTTTTGACAAATTAACTGGCGTGCCTTCAGCTATATTGGTATCTTGTGGAAAGTAAGTTCTGTCATGTTGTACTGAAGGTATGTATTGCGGAATTCTACTTGAGCTGTCTAAAACTGACCCTACATCTTGAGAAAATGTAACCATTGTATCTTTTACTGAATTAATGCTTTTGGGGAAGCCACTTATAGTGCCTGAGTCTAAAACAGTATCTTTTGGAAGAATGTCTGCACCATTCATTACTGAATTAGTATCTGACTGAACGGTAATTGATGTATCTGTTATAAACTTTGTATTTTGTGGGAAGTTATGTATAGTGTTAGTTACTGAAAGAGTGTCTGGTTTTAATGCACTGGTTGTGCCTGTCATTTGGCTAGTATCCTGTGGTAATATTGATTCAGCACCTCTTATCGTCATAGCATCTTGCTCAAAATAATTAACAGTACCTGCTACAGCTTTGTTATCTTGCTGCAATATTGGCATTGTGCCTATTAATTCACTACTGTCTTGTGCATATCCAGATGCAGTGTTCACTATTTGATGTGTTTCTTGTGTCATTTCATTTACAGTTTCTGGTAGTAAAAATGTATCTTGAGGAAAGGTATTTGCAGTGTTACCCAATACATTAGATCCTTGTGAAAATTCCACTGCGCTATCTGTTACTGGATTGAATGATTTCGGGAAGTTAGTTATGTCATTTGTTACTGGAATGGATTCCTTTTGGATATTAGTTGCAGTATATGTTGCTGGAATTGCATCTTGTGAATAATTAGCCACATTGTCCTTTATTGGTATTACTTCTAGAGTAATGTTAGTTGCAATGTCCCTTACTGGAATCAAGTATTGTGCAGGCGTAGTTACAACATCTGTTAATGGGAACATGTCTTGCATTGTGTTAGTTGCACTTGATGCTACTAAACTGGACCCTTTAGGGAAATCAGTTATTGTGTCTGTTACTTGACTCAGTCCTTGAGTTGTATTTTGTATAATTTTAGTTACAGTATTAGATTTTGTATCCATGTTTATTGCAGTGTTAGTTGTAGAGTATGTCATTGGAGTTGCGTCTTGAGCAATGCTAGTTGCAGCGTCTATCACTGAATTTGCTTGTTGTGCAGTGTTAGTTGCAGTGTCTACTACTGGAATCATGTCTTGTGCAGTGTTAGTTGTTGTGTTTGTCATTAGAGTTGCGTCTTGTGGAATGCTAGTTGCAGTGTTTGTGACTGGAGTTGTGTATTGTGGAATGCTAGTTGCAGTGTTTGTTACTGAATATGCTTCTTGTGTAATACTAGTTGTAGTGTCTACTACTGGAAACATGTCTTCTGCAGTGCTAGTTGTAGCGTATGTCACTAGAGTTGCGTCTTGTGAAATGCTAGTTGCAATGTTTGTCACTGGAGTTGCATTGTGTGGAATACTAGTTGCAGTGTTTGATACTGAATTTGCTTCTTGTGCGATGTTAGTTGCAATGCCTACTAATGGAATCATGTTTTGTGCAATGTTAGTTGTTGTGTTTGTCACTGAATTTGCGTCTTGTGGAATGCTAGTTGCTGTGTTTGTGAAAAAATGTGCTTCGTGTGTAATGTTAGTTGTATCTACTACTGGAATCATGTTTTGTGGAGTGCTAGTTGCAAGGTTTGTTACCAGAGTTGCGTATTGTGGAAAGTCAGTTGCAGTATATGTCACTGCATTTACGTCTCGTGCAGTGCTAGTTGCAGCGTGTGTTACTGAAATTGCTTCTTGTGCAATGCTAGTTTCAGTATCTGTTAATGTATCCACGTTTTGTGCAATGTTAGTTCCAATGTATGCTACTGGAATTATCTCATGTACAATATTAGTTGCTGTGTCTATTAATGAAGATGCTTCTTGTGCGGTATTATTTGTAGTGCTGTTTACCAAAATCATGTTTTGTACAGTGCTGTTTGCAATATCATTTACTAACAAATCGTCTTTGGATATGCTAGTTACAGTGTCTTTTACCTTAAGGTTTATGTCAGCTGCATTGTTTGTTACTTGAATGAGTCCTATCGGGGAATGAGTTACACTTTCTGTTACTGGAATCGTGGCACGTGTAGTATTATGTACCTTGTCTATAATATTGCCTTTAGTGAAGTTAGCTGCATCACCTGCAGCTACAGTTGTGTCTATGTTGATAGCATTTGCTGTGTGTATTTCTGATGTAGCATCATCAGCAAAATGTATTGTGGTATCAGTTAAATAGTCTTGTGGATAATAAGCATTAGTATCAGATAACTGAATGTTGTTTGTTTGGAAGTCAGTTCCATAGTAATTGTCGTAATTTGACTCTTGACTGAATGTATTTCCAATGCCAGTGTCATAAAAGAGGCTATTCCCAGTGTCAATCAAGGGAACGTTGCCTTCTTTTAAATGCGTTACGGATTCCTTGTCTCGAATTGTTTCTTGTGGGAAGTTAGTCACAGTGCTTGTTAATAAATGTTTGTGTTCTAGGGAATCATGTATAGTATGTACTGCTGAACTAGTTCCTTGAAGCAAGTTCGAATCAGGACCTGTTATTTGAATAGTGTCTGGAGAAAAATGTGTCCCACTATCTACTCTTGTGATTGGTTCTTGTGACATGTCAGTTATGGGCAATGTTTCTGGATTGGTGTCTTGAGTAAAGCCAGTTGTAGTTGGGGTTTCTGGTAAAACATCTTGAGATAAATTAGCTGCAGTGGTTGTGTCTGATTTGATGTCTTGTGAAAGTATATTTTCGGGACTGGCTACTGAATGAGTGTATTCATGGAAGTTATTTGTGTTGCCTATTTCTTGATTAATGTCTTTTTGAAAAGTATTTGCAGTGCTGATTAGCACAGTAGTACCTTGAAAGTTACTTGCTGTGCCCATTTCTGGGTTAGCGTCTTGTGGAATATTATTACTAGTATTTAACATTGGAATATTGTCTGTTTGAAAGCCAAATCCAATTCTGTTTACTGGGATGTCCTTTTGTAACGCATCATATGTCTTTTCACTTACTTTATTAGTGCCTTCTGGTAAAACGGTTGCTATGGTTTTATTTTTCAAAAATTTAGCTATTTTGTCTTTTATTTTATTAGTCTTTTCTGGTATAATAGTTACCATGTCTGTAACTGTATCTACAGTTTGTGGAAAGTTATATGCAGAATCCGTAACTGGATCTGCATCTTGGTAATGGATAGGTACGGTGTCTGTTAGAGGATTTGTGTCTTGGAAGTTATATGCAGTATCATGCAAAATGTATTCCACGTGATCTACTCCCGGGATAGTTGTGGCAATATTTTCATTTGAATTAGTTGAGTATTGTGTATCAATTGCACTATATTTAGCTGGATTCATTTTTTTGGAAATGCCAGTTTTGCTTTCTGTCATAGTGGATGCATATTCTATGACTGAAATCGTATCTGGTGAAACTACTATGATGGGATCTCTTTCTAAAGGAATGGATACTTGTGGAAAATTGGTTTCCCTGCCTATTACTGGAATATATTCTTGCGGAAAATAAGCTGAAGTGTCTGTTAATGGAATAGTTTCTTCTTTAACTCTAGTTGTAATGTTTTTCACTGAAACACTGTTCTGTGATATGTTAGATGTTGTGTTTGCTACTGCAGATGTTTTCTGTGGAATGTTATAGATAATGTTTTCTACTGCATCATTCGTTTTTATACTGCTTTTGTTAGTAATGTTTGATACTGAAATTATTTTAATTGGAATATTAATTGCGGTGTCCAGTGTTGTAACACTACCTTGTGGAACAGCATGGGTATTCATATCAGGTATATATACATCTGAAATATCTGCTTGAGTAAAATTAGATGGCCTATCATTAACAGATGTCATATTATCTGTGCTGGTATCTGAGTCGCTAACTGTAACCTGACCTGTTTCCTGCGAACTGAGGTGGCTTCGTGAATCATTATTTGACATTTCAGTTAATTGTCCAATGCCTACTTTACCAACATCCAGACTGTCTGATGATTTATCCATAACGGCAGCAGCAGCTGTAGTTGTTGGTAAACTGTTGTTTTCAGCTGATCTATACACAGTTTCCAGTCCATTTATGGTGTGATGAATAGCTTGTGTAGAATTATGTCCACTATTTTCAGATACAAAATCTTGTATATTTGATGTCTCATTCTGCCCAGAATCTTGGACTATATTCACATCCTGACCAATATCTTCGATGACATTTTGCTGATGTACCTGGGAACCAGTGTCTCTTTGAGAACGGAACATGCTGTTTGTTAATGCGGAAGTCATCCGACTTGAGTGATGGTTGTTAGTATTTCCTGAAGTGACCGTGTTCCGAAATCCATAATTATCAGTAGCAGTACCCTGAGGGTTTTCGTACCTGTTGTATTCACTTGTAACATAACCATGTGAGTTTCTCCCACCTGTCATATATCCTTGTTGGCTAAATCTATCGTTATTTTGTACTGGATTGGTTACCTTTCCATTGGATGTGGTATCGGTAGGGAAGCCGTACATGTTTTGAAGTGGCATAGCTTCGTTTTGGTAGAAACCACTATTACTTGTCACTGCTTCAGGATTTTGCATGGAACTGTCCCTAACTGAAGCTTGCATTCCGTGTCTACGATTAGCAGCATTTGGGGAATTGGGACGATATTTACTTCCAGACTGAGAAGACGCTTGCAACGCAAAATCATTTATTGATCCAAGTATGTTGTCTAAGACTTTTTTGGTTCCTTGTGGAGTGAATTCATTATTGTTATCCAAAGATGACAAACCAGCTAACTCCAAAGCAGGATCTTGCAGATTAAACGGCTCTGTCTGTACTACTGAAGGTTCATTATATCTTTTAGATGTCTGCCAAGCTAGCATGTTATTACTCTCTGGTATCATTGTTTCTTGTTGTGGGTATGCATTCCGATCTCTTACTGAAAAATCTGTATTTCCTCTCATTGAAACTTCTGCTTGGTTATCTCCTTGTTGGATGTTTGGCATCTGGACACTTCTCTGTCGATTACTTGACACCATAACATTTCTCTCCACACCAAATGTCATATCCACCGGCTGATTACCTGATCGAGGAACATCGCCACTGCGACCTCTGTCTCTAATCATTGAATGTTCAGTATTACCCAGTCCTGTTAAAGATGGGTTACCTCTTTGGTCCATCTTTTGTGGGAATGCTTGCATATTGTTTCTGCCATGGTGTCCATCAGTAAAACTTTGACGAAAGTAGCCTGTTCTTGTGGCTGAGTCTTCTAAGTTTGCGGATGCTTCGTTCGTCGGGTAAACGGGTCCATCAGCCTGTTGTGTATAAAGAACAAATCATTTAGTGTCACAGTCGTCGTCATATTATCAAAAGCATTAATATCTAGAGCAGAATAGTGATTAAACTAACACTACTACCGTTATCACTCTTATTACTGATCATCACAATCACAATCATGATGATGATGATGATGATTATTATTATTATTATTATTATTATTATTATTATTATTATTATTATTATTATTATTAT
>JAUTBW010153786.1:0-13130 GCA_032361425.1 Peltospira smaragdina | reverse complement strand
ATAATAATAATAATAATAATAATAATAATAATAATAATAAATAAATAAATAAATAAATAAATAAATAAATAAAAATCTGATAAAAGATGTACTAAACTCAAATCAAATTATAACAGCACAAGAAAGTTTTGTTTTTTTTGTTGTTGTTTTTTAAAACAACAACAGAAATCTAAACCTAGAAGATAATAAATTTACCAAGTTATAACCAAATTGGATTTTATTATTATTATTATTATTTTTTTTTTAAACAAATGGTTTGACCAGCAGGGGTCAATCTTATTTCACCTGACAATGATGTGCCTGAATAATAATCAAAACAAATAATTAAAAAAATCTTGAGTATAAAACAAGAAATGCAAGATGACAATAACACATTTGGCAAACAAAAACGTTTACTCCAAAACAAACAAAACGTTTCAGTCAATTTAGTTTTTCTATGTGCATTATCCAAAACCAAAAATACTTTTGCACATGTTTAGCTAAACATGTTTCTGTTTTTGAATAAGTGTTTTTTGTTGTTTATTGCCATGTGTGCTCAAAAACAGTTTATCTAATTATTAACCAGTATCAGTTTTAAGCTGAGAATATAAGAATGGGGATATTCACAAATTTTCTAAACGATGGCTGCATAGGTTTGCCGTTTTCTCATCAACCACACATCATAAGAAAAGGAGAATTAAGAGAAATATATTTCAAGAGTTATAAAACCAGTTAATGGAAAAGAACAGCAAGAATTACCGGTTTCGTATGCCGTAGGTCACAATTTGGTATTTGCTAAGAATAATATTACTGACATCAAGAGAGACTCAGTCCTCTTTAAATATTGCATGGTAATTCTAACTAAAGACAAGGTTTCATATTTAAGTACATTTCTTTCACAATCTGGCCTCATACTTTAAAAAAGTTTAAGTTAGTCTTCAATAAAGTCCAGATTAACAATGCTATATGAACAGAGTACTTTTTATAAAAGTCTAGACTTAAGTTTTATAATCACAGGGCCTGGTTGAAAGTAATATTAAAGTTTTAGTTTACTATGGATTATCAATTTAACTTAAGTAATTCAATACTATGAAGAGTTATATAGATATATAAAAACAACAACTGTTTATTTTAAATAAATATTCAGGAAATGTCTGCAAAAGCTGGCACCTGCCAATTTGAATCATCTGCTATTGAAACAACTGCAGATTAATTTCTAATAAACAATGCCTATTTTTTGTGTCCATTAATGTCCACTTATAATCTAATTTACACCTGCAATTAACATTATTGACCTCACTGCTATTTAATGATGCATTAAACGTATTTTCCTAATAGTTACATTGACAAAGTCTTTTTTTTTTAAACCCGACAATAACAGTGACTGCTTGACCAGTGTTCAGTTTTAGACAAATTATATCTCAAGTACACGATGCAAGAGCTTAGACGATCTTACTCTGGCTGTGCCTTTACTCAGAGGAATGCAACAATACATGCAGAATTTAACATTCTAAGGCACTCTGTCAAGTGTCAAACATTTTTCGGCAACAGAACAACCAGAGCTATGTATATTCAGCAGACTGAAAGGATTGTTGTTTTAAGCAGCCTCAAAATTTCGTACAATGATCTAAGGGTGCAAAATGACCATAGCATTTATTTTTCAAGCTATTTTAGCGCAGAAATCCCCATTAAATATTGTAGCAGATCAGATCGCAGTCTCTGTAATATATCAGCATTTAGAACAGTCAATTCAACCATGTTTTAAACTAAAGTGCAGTTATGCTTGCTATTTTTGTCTGAGAACTAGATATTACAAGAGTGAACAGTGATGGCAGCTGTAACGTGAAATGCATAGAGCAGTGTTTTAAAGGTTTACCGCCCGCTGTCATAAATATTTATATACAAATATCTAGCAATAAACTGTGCAAGTTAATAAACCATATCTGTATTAGAAGTACCACACAATATTTTTCATACAATGACCATGTACAATCAACACTGCTACACCATAATAAATCTGTTTTTCCCAGCACATGTAAATAAATATACATATTAATAATAATAATAATAATAATAATAATAATAATAATAATAATAATAATAATAATAATAATAATAAATTTAAAGGAAAAAACAAAACAAAAAACATCAGCTTTTTATAAACATTAATAAATTGTCAACAACTTTTATATTCAGCAGACACAAAGTGCACATCATTTCCGAATTCATTTTCCCCCATTCCAACACAAAAACCTTTCTTGCATCGGCATTCCAAAGACAACCGACTAAGGGAACACCACTCTGCCTGTTCTGTGCGTAGCTTAACGACCGTTTGTCTGGCTATACAACCGTTGTGTCTGGCTAAACAAACGCTGTCCAATCAGCCATCTGTCTGTCTGTCTGTGTCCTGTCTCTCTAGCTCTACTGGGGGAGTGATTGATCACACATTGCAGCACTGTTTCTTCTGGCCTGCTGAGTTGTCTGTGGGTGCCACGGTTATTGTCTGTACATTACTACTGGGAGAACTCTCGTCGTCCGGGCTATCACGTATATTCTTCTGAGAAACGATTTTGTAAATCTCTGGAAAAGACATTTTTAAACATAATAACAATATACTAATGTTCAGGTTTCTGGGAAATGATTTTGTAAAATCTCTGGAAAAGACATTTTTAAACATAATAACAATATACTAATGTTCAGGTTTCTGAGAAATGATTTTGTAAATCTCTGGAAAAGACATTTTTAAACATAATAACAATATACTAATGTTCAGGTTTCTGAGAAATGATTTTGTAGATCTCTGGAAAAGACATTTTTTAACATAATAACAATGTTCAGGTTTCTGAGAAATGATTTTGTAAATCTCTGGAAAAGACATTTTTAAACATAATAACAATATACTAACGTTCAGATTTCTGAGAAACGATTTTGTATGTTTTTGTAGGAATTTTTTTTTGTTTTTTTATAATAAAAAATATACACATTAATTTTCTTTAGGAATGATTTTGTAAATCTGTGGGAAAAAACAATATATTACAAAAATAATACAAAATACACAAACATTCAGGATTCTGAAAAAACTATTTTGTACATATCTATGGGAAAAAATAAACAACAAATAATATAATGTAATAACATTCAGGCTTCATGAAACATCTTGTAAATCTACAAAAAGTCATATTTAATTAAATAAAATTTTAAAAGCCACAATTTTGTAGATCTCTGAAAACAAACCACGAATGATATACAACATTTACTCTTCTTGGAAACAGTTTTAAATCTAGGAATAGCCAATATTACACAGCATCAAGATTCAATTTGTTCAGCACTGAACACAAATTTGCTACACAAATTTGAAAAATTTAATACTAAATGCTAAGAAATTTTCTTTTACCGTACAACTACTGTTAATAAAAATGTGAAGAAGAAAAAACTATATGTAAACTACATCCAAAGTATTATTTATATGTGGTTATTAGAAAAACAAAAAATATATTACAAATAAAAATTAAACAGCCAAAGAAACGGAGCTGAATTTCGTAAATAAAATCGTGAAGAATTCACCTGTTAGAATGTTATGGAAGGCAGCTTCCACATTTGTTGAATCAAGAGCCGATGTTTCTATGAATGATAGATTATTCTTCTCTGAAACAAAACAAAGACACATGGTTAAAGTACACATAGCAGATTCATCACAAATGTTTCTAACATGGAAAATATCAGTATTAGTTGAGGCTGAAGCTGCGCACAGACAAATACCTATTAGACAAAATGTTGATCATATCCATATTAAAACACACAAGAAGCAAATTCTATTTATTCTGTAACATTTTATTACTCAGCAGACACTCAGAAATGGGGACATATTCTTAGGTATTTGCATAATGAGCAATATTCTGCATTAGTTTAATTGACATTTTCATTGGTTAGAACAGGTGTGCTGGACCAATGAAAGTGCTGATACTAAACGACTATATTGAACCAATATATGGACCAATGAAAGTTTTGATACTTAACGACATGGGAAGATGAGAAAAATGACATAACATCTTCAAATAACGTATAATCAGTGAAAACCAAAACATTTCTGACAAATAACCAAAATGTAAACACTGAAAATTAATCTAAATCCAGTTTAAACACCCTGACAGATTTTAACATCAATGACCAAAATTAAAAATGCAGCAATAACATGATCCCACCCATGACCAAAACACACCGGTATGCAATATTTTGTTGAAACAGACACTGACTACAGTATTTTAAATGCTTTGATTTCACTGATTACTCCATTTGTACATTTGACGTAATTTCTCTCATCTTTCCATTCGCCATTAGCAGGTTTGTTCAGCTAAATGTATTAAAGAAAAATCAATCGCACTGATTTTGGGTAGTAAACAGAATATCAAACTCGTTACCATTTCTTATCATATTTATGTCCCTCATGAAATAATTGTCCTTTGTTACAGAAATATTTCACTCAGGACATAAATTTTATAAGAAATAGTAACTTGTTTAATAGCCTCTATTTAAATAACTTTTAAACCAATATTTATAAAACAAAATAAATAAATGTGTTAATTGTGTACTGATAAGCTTCATGGTAATATTCACATTTGATGAGATGAATGGACAACGTCGATTATGTTGGGATAAAGTCCTGTAATAAATTTAGATGTAATAACAAATGACGAAATAGAATGCTAAACCATGTTTATTTTATAACTTGGTATTCGCTACCATAAATATGTAAAATATTTTTTAAAATTCTAAAAATGTTAATTACGAACCTGCAAATACTTTGGTTTCATTTGACGGAACCATTCTTTAACCTTCAGACTACTGCTAAATGTCACAAAACCCGAGTTGGAAATTGCCATCATAGTGTGTCCCTTTAGTAATATTTTCCCTACCATTTTATACCCGAAAACACATATTGCGCATGTCCAGGCAACAGGAAATTGGTCAGAGCATTTACTGCTATGGTTTGTTTTTCCAAAAGTTTGATTTAAAAACGCAATTTTCTTCGGGTGATTGAATCAGCTAATTTGATGGTAATTTTGATTTTTTAAGCAATATGGCAGACGACACATCGAAGTTTGTTGCAGTAAAAAAATGGAGTCAACAAAGTACATGGACTGTTAATAATGGATGATTTGCCAACAGCCAGCTTCTAATGTAAGTAAAGCCGACTGTTGACTTTTGTGCAATTCTGGTCATTTTTAACTGGTATAAAATGCAACCTAAACATGAAAAAAAAGTCAAAAATAATTCGTACCAATTTACATAAGAACATTACTTTATGTTTTTACCCAATTGTTTATTCAGTAAATAAGTAAAAATGTTGTATTTGTGCACCTAAAAAAACAGTGTTTTTCAAAAAAATATTAAAAAAAACTAAACTAGTTAGACCTAGAATAATGCTTAGTGTTCGTTTATCTATCTGTCCGAGTAAATAATAACCCAATTCCAAGCCTGTCATACAGCATATTACTACTACTGCTGATAACACAGCTTCAACGAAACTGCAACATTTTTTTTTCTCATTTCTGAAAATATGGACATAATGGAGTTTGGAAGTCGTTATAGTCAGGTATTCAATTTATTCAGTATTGCATCACACAAATCTTAATCTTTTTTAACTTGCTGCTAAGCAATTTTCGTTTAAATAATAACTTTCTCACTTAAATTCTCAAGACAAAATGGAGAATATTCTAGTTGAAATACTTTATTACGTACCTGCAAATACTTTGGCTTCATCTGTGGGAACTGCTCGTAAGTGTCTCAAGTCACTCTTGTTTCCAACTAGCATTATGACGATGTTTTGGTCGGCATGGTCGCGCAGTTCCTTCAACCAGCGTTCCACATTCTCGTACGTCAAATGCTTTGCAATATCGTAAACTAGTAAAGCCCCAACAGCACCCCGGTAATATCTGAAAAGCAGAGAACACGTATAGATGATATGTCTGCTTTGGCTAGATTTGACAGCCGTTGTTGTCCGACACCTAACAGCCGATGTAATATTGAAATGTGAGCTGGGGGTGTTGTTTAACATACATTTATTTCTATATAACAGAGAAAGATTTACAAACAAATGGTCTAACAGAATTTCTTTCAACAAAGCACAAACACATTTTGACGGGTTCATGGGACTAGTAGACTAGAAGAGTTAACAGAACCTAGAGAAATTCTCTAAACACACACCCATTAAATGAGTCAGGTTGCAGGGGTTTTATACAGCTACCCCAAACCTACAATGTTTGATGTTTGATATTTTAATATTCAACATTATCACTTAAGATCAATTTGTACTGTAGTGTTGCTAAGATTTCTTTGAAAATATTTACACAAGTCTACTGAAACTCTGTTTGGTCGGGAAGAATCTTTAAATTCCACCACTCCCTCAGTCATTTCCATTTGCAGCGGACGTTTGGTTGAGCATTTATATCTGATTCATTGACTATTAAGTGGAATAACGAAGACTGTAAAATCTACTTACGCACTGGTGATAGCCCGATACCGCTCCTGACCGGCTGTGTCCCAGATTTGTGCTTTTATGGTTTTACCATCCACCTGTATACTCCTGTAAACACAACAAATTATGAATTTATATATATATATCCACACACACACACACACACAGACAAACACATATTTTTTAAAATTATTATTAGTTTTATTTAACAAAGCACTACACACATTTCAATATTAGATAAACCACACGTGCATTCACCTTGTTTTAAAAACAAGAAAAACTTCATTTTTACCAACAAAATGTACACAAATATTACTCAAGTACAAAACAAATCTGGTTTGTCTATTTACGAAAGCACAACTTCACAGCCACTTAGAATACTGTGGCCCAATGCCCAGGACCAGAGATTTTTACACTTGGACCACTAATAAATGCAATAATTTTTTTCTTTTTTTAAATAGACCCATCCAAAGCCCCGCCTCTTTCTGGATGTTCTCGCAAGGTATCACAAGCTTGCTTGACAACATGGCTTCCACTCATTAGCAACTGATACACTGCGGTCAATTCTCAGAAAATAGTCATGTCTTCCTTACTTCACAATGAATAAAAATTCTCAAACTACGACTTGCAGATGTCTGAACAAGCACTTTTCGTGTTTCTAAGACGATATTAAAGCATGCAAGTAACACCTGATGCTACAGATCGAAGCCTAAACATCAACAAATGAACAAAATTTTACAGAAAACAAAACAAATATACAAACAACAACATATATAATTATACTGTAATGTTAAATTTACAGAAGTGATACAAGAATGTAATAATTAACATCACCTAATATTAGTATAAGACGAAACCCCGACAAAATAATAATGGGACTATTCCACCACATTGTAATAGTCAAGTGGCATGGGTCATCTATTTCCATACAAAGGATGAAATTCATGAAAGTAATAATTTATCTACAAGAAAATATTTTTGATAGACAATAATCAATAATGATAAAATATACTACAATTACAGTAAATAATCTTATGATTTTTTGAAAATGTAATTATCGATAATTCCACGTTCTGCCTCAGTGCCGGTAATAACGGAGACTGGCTTCAATGCAATCAAACTTAAACACTTGTGTCAAAATAGCTGATTTTTATTTTGTTAACATAATGGCCTAAGTTGTAAGTTTCTGACAGCTTAGGCTGGCAGTGAACAATAATTTTGTTGTGTTTTGGTTAACGAAATAAAAATTACACATGAAACGTCAAAGCACTGTTTGGGATACCGCTGTAGACCGCATGGTGCATTTGGATGTGTCTATAAGAAACTAAATATTAAATTATGAAATAGAAGAAAACCATAAACCTTTGTTATTTCAATCGCTTATTAGGATTTTTATTTTTATTTTTTAAAATAATGTTTGATGTCCTATATCACGTTTAATTGGTGAAAAAGAAATACGATGGTAACCAGTTCAAAAAAATATATAGTAAATAGGCAGTCAGCTGGGATGTTATTAAAAATATTAACAGCAGTTAAAACAACTTATAAGCAGCTAATGATCAACAGAAAGTTCAAAAACAATGTTGAAGTTTGATACCTGCCCTCATCTTTTTTTTTTTTCAACACAATCAACACATTTTATTAATGACTATACCTGTCATTTTTAATTAGAGAAATCCAGTGGCTCACCGACAGGTATTGATCTCGGATCGGTCGTGTTCACCACAAGGCTACTGATGTGCCCATATAAGGCCAGGCAGACAATTTCACCACAAAGCTATTGGGGCAATTACTTTGTCAGCCTGTGATAAACTGTTCGATGCCGACTATCATTAACATGTCTATTCAGTGTAGGAGTACATTGCCGTAAGCTGCAAACTTTTCATGTAGCAAAGTCTTACCAGCGCAAAGTAAAACCAGAAATATTCTAAATTAAACAAATAAAATAATAAAAAATAATTACAGAGAGGATGCTACGTACCGTGTGGCAAATTCCACTCCTATTGTGCTTTTACTTTCTAAGTTGAACTCATTGCGAGTAAATCGTGACAGCAAGTTACTCTTTCCTACACCGGAATCTCCAATAAGGACCACTGAAAGAAAACAAAGAAAATTAATGTTTATTGGACCTAAAAAAAATTTAAACAGACACAATAGCCAACAACACACCAGCATGTAAATCAAAGGTGTAAAAGTAATATATCGTTGGCTGATAACCACACTGTTCTAGCTCCACTTTTTGTGAAAAATTTACTGAAGAGTCCATGTGACTTAAGCGACTTTCTTTGTCCTGGCTAAGTTCAAATCACAAGCACGCTTATAGTGGGATACATCTGTATTCAGCTTTGTTGTATCTCCATATTAAATACACTAGACAGCAATGTTACGTCAACCATTTCTCAAAATGGAGACAGAACAGCGTGGTTCTCAGGTGACGATGTACTTTTTTTTAAAGAAGCTACGAAACACTGTACAGAGCTGTGCATAGTATTATACCTATTACCAGTCATTTTTAGTAGATCCGACTCGCCTTTAATGCATTATTTTATAGCTAGTGAAATTTTGTATGGTCTAGTTACTTTCCTAAGTCTACCAGTTCCCAGGAAATATTTCCTAATCTAACCACAGAGTTCACAGTTTGCTTACAAACATGTCAGAATAAAGTCTGAAAATTAAGTCTGCATAAAAATCACACTTATCGCAACACGTCAAAATGCATACCTACCTTTGACGAGGTATGCATCATAATCAAGGCATACTTGCCTTTTAAAATGAGGTCTGCATCACAATCACACTTATTGCAACATGTTAGAATGCATATTTGCCTTTTAAAATGAGGTCTGCATCAAAATCACACTTATTGCAACACGTTAGAATGCATACTCGCCTTTGAAAATGAGGTCTGCATCACAATCACACTTATTGCAACACGTTACAATGCATACTTGCCTTTGAAAATGAGGTCTGCATCAAAATCAGACACATATCGCATAACATAACAAAATCGTTGAAAGTCACAGATGTCAAATGCAGACGACATTAGTGAAATCTTCCTATTCCTAAGGTAAATGTGTGATCAATCAAAGCTCTACCCATACGTTCAATATTTATCTGTTTCAGAGTGGTTAAAAATGTTTATATTTAGCAACCTACAGGTACATGTATTCATCATGAGTCAAATATGACCACAGCCATAAAAATAGGTATGAGTAAATATTGTAAATATGTATTTATTATAAATTACACTAATTATCAGGGTTGAAAACTGACAGGAAAACCAAGCAAAAACTTAATATATGCACAACTAATACGAGATAAAATTTTGCATAATAAATAGATGCACAAGTAACACGAGATAAAATTTTGCATAATTTGTTTTAAAAATTAATGCCTGGAATAAATTTATTAAGATTTTTTTTTTTTTGTGTGTGTGTGTGTGTCAACAATGGCTCTTATGCTGCCATGATATAACCTTTTCTCATAGTTAACTGATAGCAAGTATATTCTATATTGGGTTTGGTTAATTTCATTTAATTTCCAAGATCAAAAATTTAATAAATGCCCAGATATCTAATATCATCATCAGAAAATGCTGTTATTTAGAATGGAACAAGATTGTATGTACATATTTTCAAGAAATACCAAATAAAATATTATCTCAGGCTAACGCTTTTGGTTAAAAATGACATTTGTGGGATTACATTTGATCTCGTTTAACCTAACTGGAAACCTTGCTTTGTCCATTATCAGCCAGAGGAAGTATCAATTCCTGTTTGGCCACATTTTATGGAATTCTGTTTTGCAATACTCAACAGTCAACGACAATATGTTACAATTTCCAATATACATGTATATTTTAACTATATTTTAATTATAATATCAAATGTCAGAAATCATTCAAGCTTTTTATACCTGCAATGTAGATATTTTATTCAGAAACCTTTCCACGAATGATAAATTGGTTGTAAATAAGAAATAAATTTGTACAACTGACGCACAAACAAATTGATTGTTTATGCAATTTGTCCAGACATGTCATCTCAGATTGCCCATGTATCAGGTGTGCGGATACAGCACCTAACTATCAAGGCACCTTAGGAACCTAATCAGGGATCGATCTTAACGGTAGTCCAGTAGTCTGAGACTAGCTGAAAATTAACAGGACTACCTGAAACTGCAAATAGGTCGTCTATCGGACTACCTGGAATTAAAAATAATAATTTAACACAAATGTAACATTTTATGATGCTGACTTATTTCAAAGGGTAGAAATAGAGGTTTGTTTTTAACAACAACAGTTGTATTGAATTTAACTCGACAGGACCTATCATGTCACATTCATGTTCTGTACACGATGCACATGATTTTGGTCTACACTAAACATGCGCAAGTTACACCGATATATTTTTAAGTCAATGCAGTTCTCTACCAATATATAATTATTTTTAATTTGGAACATTATCTGGATTCTTTGTAGTTTGATAGAATCATAGTTTAAACTGCTATCATTACATTTAGTAGTAATGCATTTTTAACACCAAATTATTACAAAACATGTACCACCTGAAATTTCGTGCGACTATCTGAAATGAAAGCCAGGTAGTCCCTGTTAACACACTGAAAAAAAGAGGAAGATCTAACCCTGCTAATATAATGTAAATACCCAGGCATCGAAATAAGAATGTATGATCAGGTTACCGGGAGGTTATCACCCATCAATTCAGTTGAGAACAGAACTCCATTCTCTACAAAACTGTCTTGATTTGTTTTATTGAATTGTTTAGTTATTAAATGCAGTTCACTATACCGATACACAAAGTATTAATACAATTAGAACAGTAATACAGATAAGTAACAAATGTATTTAATTATACTGTTCACGATGCATACGTTAAGGATTTGACGATAATGGAAACCTTGAACTTGGTAAATTTGTGGTAACTTATAGGTCACAAGGTCCCGTCCTCTAAATGGTTTGCCTGACACGATCCTTATTTCGATGCCTGAATACCAGAGATGGGAGAGATACAGGTAAATAATTATTCTTCTCTTTTGGTAATGTACTTGGGTAAAACGTTTTATTTGTTTGGGGCTAACTGGTAATGCACTTATGGCATACATTATGGGGATGATAACAATTCTGGGGACGAATCGTTTAATTCTTGGATGCAACCTTAGTTGAGCAAATAGGCTAGGGGGCAAAATGTCATGGCTTCATTTTACCAATAGGCTATTAAGGTGGCTTAATTTAGTCAAGAGGTATAGACAACAATTTATGCCATAATCACTATCATTTATGACAAAAAATAAATAAATAAATGTTGGTGGTTTTATGGGTTTTAAAAAAATATTTTAAAAATTCACTTTTTTTTTTTAATGATGCACTGAGCATATTTATTAACGATTATGTCGGAAGTATTTAAATTTGAAAAAATCCTAATGAGCTAGTGGCTACCTGACAGAGATCAATCTTGTACTGACTGCGTGTCAGGTGGGTGCGATAACCACCAGGCTATTGAGGAACCCAAATGTTGGTGGTGTCATCTATGTATAATTTATGCATCAACCAAAAATATGCACGCTTTAAACATTATGCCTGAGACGCAGTCACACACACAATATTGGGACAGGTTAGAAAAATGCCCCTCCCACATTTAGTATTTACAAATCTTTAACAGGATTTTAAATTGAAAGGCTATGTGCGTATCATTCAACCACATACCACCTGAATCGATTACCGGTTAGATTCTAAACCTAAAGTGCTCAAGACAAATTGAAATGTCGATTGTTAACGCCTACACAGTAGACTGAGTAGTAAGGAAGTTGATGGTACACCTCAGTCGGCACCTGTCATGAACCAAGAAAAATGGCCCTGGGGAGATTTTATACACTCCACAATAAATCTAAGTTGCTGGTGCTTTACTCTGGGTTTCTAGTTCATTTCTTCGACCTTGTTCTCACCTTTAAATAGGTAATCATACTCGTCATCTTTCGTACCCATTTCTCCTCTTCCGCTTTGACAGTAGCTTGTAAACAAATCTTTATAATACAAATATATGGTCACAAAGTGACCAAATAAAGTCACAGAACAACCTTACAAAGTCTGCTGGTACTTATGTCTGGAATTTTAAGCGAAATTGGATCAGATGAAGAGGATTTCCTTCTTTGATTATCAAATTGTCTAAACGAAATCCCAACTATGCTAACCAATATGGCGGATGTTCGACGCCCCTTGCCTCAGTGCGCATGAAATGACGTCACCGCTGAAGCGGAAATGCAGACGATACTCCTTTTAAACTTAAATTTTACACCACACATTTAAAATAGATGTACACATACATATATCCCCTCCTCCACATTTTTTTTTTCAAATCCCTCATTAATGCAAAATGGTATATTTTATATTTTGTGCAACTAATATTCCAGGCTGGTTTAGAAACTTTCATAGGCTACTTGTAAGCGAAGGCGTGGGAGAGGGGGGTAAATGTAGGCCTATAAGTAGATCTAAATAAACAAACAAATGGAATAAATAAATAAATAATACAGCGATGTAGTAAATGAAAAAATTAAATAAAATAATAACAAATGAACAGAAATAAAGCAAATGTCAAAGTTTGATAAGGGTAGGGTAAGGTCTAAAATAATTATATAAGCACAAAATTAAAGTTACAATCTC
>JAUTBW010153676.1:0-13135 GCA_032361425.1 Peltospira smaragdina | reverse complement strand
ATAGAGAGAGAGAGAGAGAGAGAGAGAGAGAGAGAGAGAGAGAGAGAGAGAGAGAGAGAGAGAGGTGTGTTTTATTTCACTATCTATGGTTATATTTCAACACTGCTTCTAAACTACATGCTGCTCTGACATTTTAGAAGGAATCACTTCCTCACCCAAATAACACTCTAACTCTATTCTCACAACTACAGCATGTATGGTGATGGAGATTTTTAACACATTCACGTAAGTCACAAGTTGCTAGTCACATAAGATGTTATGTTATTATTAATCGTAACTTTTATGCATGTCAGTTTAAAACCGTAACATTGTTTTCTTCTTGTTAGTGGTATTTCTTTTTCAGGTTATACAGTAAATATAAAAGCTTTTAATGAGTTTTATGTGAATAAAATATTTGGTGTGTGTGTTGTGTATTAGAATGAGTAAATATTGTGACACATAGTCACTGTGTATGTGTGTTTTGAGTGTGAATGTGTGCGTGTGTGTGTGTGTGTACATTTGTGTGTAAGAGTTTGTGTGGGGTTGTGTGTATGTAAGTTTCCTGTTTTAGTATAATATGGCTGTAATGTTACTGAATTCTATGTGTAACCAATATATTTTTTTTAATTCAGTTTTGTTGTGTATTTAACTCATATGATATAAAATATGTCAGTAAATTCTTGTTTGTGGTGTATGTAAAATAATATTACATTAGTTATATCATTTAACCAAATAATATGGATCTGTTACACATGATATGAAAGATCAATGTCTAACTTTTGTTTTGTCTACACACAGTGTTTACATTGTTAAATATAATAATATTATCTTCATTTGACGCTCAGTGACTAGGCCCTGTTCTCACAACCCATAAAGTCAAGACTTACAAAATCCAAACCTTAACATCATGGAAATGCCATTTAAATATTATTATTTTAAAGTCTGTACTTTATTGAAATCTAAACTTTGAGTTTGATAAGCATGGGGCAGTGATGTCATTTATGTTGGAGAATTTTTGTTTATTTATTTTACCTCTGTCATGTTTTACCAATGCCTTATAAGTAAACCATGTTAGGTGAATTCATTGCTTTTCTCCCTCTCATGCTTGTACTAATTATAATTTTTCTTTTTACGTGTAATAGGAAGTGGTTGAGGAAGTTGTAGACAAGGAATCCAGACATAAAAAGAAGATGAAGAAAGAGAAGAAGAAGAAAAAGAAACGGTCGAGAAGCCCAGACCTTATTGCAGAAGAGACGGAAGAAGTGAAAGACCTGAACATCGACAGCACGTTTAACATCAAGCCGTCTGAGATGAGCAAGAAACTGGAGAGCGATTCCTCACCCACAGGAGAACAGCTCCAGCTCCCATCCCTCAACTTGTCCTCCCCTCGGAACCTAAGCCCCTCCAGACATGGTGCAACAAGTCCACGGTTTCGGAGGTTACGGTCGGGCAGCCCAAACATGTATGAACCACACTCCCCGACGGTTTTCAGCCATTCTGCTGACAGAAACCCACAACGACGGACATTTGCTGCCGAGATTGACTCAAACTCGGACACTGAAGTCCCTCCATTTCAGGGCAGGGGAAGCTTCAGGGTTTCCAGGTACTCTGATGATTCGTCTGACGAAAATGATCTGAACAGGACATCACGGTCCAGCTTTATATCGAATAAGAGGCTGCGTCGGCGAGAGCGCGACAAAATCGACAGACTGGAGGAGAGGTTGCAGCACATGGAGGTCATCAACCAGCAGTCATACCAGCAGATCCAGAACCTGATGAGGTCACAGCACAAGAAATAGTACCATGAGATAGGCTTTATACATAACCAGCAGTCATACCAGCAGATCCAGAACCTGATGAGGTCACAGCACAAGAAATAGTACCATGGGATAGGCTTTAGACATAACCAGCAGTGTGTTGTAAAACTGTTAATAAGAATATATATATTATTGATACATACTTAGCAAATAAAACTATCAACCAGCAGATACAGAATCGGATGAAGTGATGGCACAAGAAATAGAACCATGGGCTAGTTTAGTAATGATATAGACTCATATACCAGCAGTTGTACAGGCAGATACAGATCCTGATGAGGTCACAGCAAAAGAAAGAGAACTAAGGAATATGTTTAATTACTGATACAGAATTAGGAAATAAAGCCATCATATGACAAATACGAACCTGATGAGATTACAGCAGAAATAGAACCATGGGATAGTTTAATGATGAAATAAGACTCGTAAACCCACAGTTTTACCAGCAAATACAAAACTTGATGAGGTCGCAGCACAACAAGTAGAACCATTGGATAGTTTAGTAATGATAAAGACTTAGGAAATAAAGCCATTAAACAACAAATACAGAACTTGATACGGTCATGGCAGAAATAGAACCATGGTTTAGGCTGTAATAATTATGTAGCCATCAACAAGCAGTTTTACCAGCAGATACAGAATCTGATGAGGTCACTGCAGAAAAAATAAAACCATGGGATAAGCTTGAGTCATTGACCAGCAGTCATACCAGCAGATACAGAATCTGATGAGGTCACTGCACAAGAAATAAAACCATAGGATAAGCTTGAGTCATTGACCAGCAGTCATACCAGCAGATACAGAACCTGAGATCACAGCAGAAGACATAGAACTAGGGATATATGTTATTAATGAGACACTTAAGAAATAAAATCTCCATATTATCACAAGTTAGGCTCTACAAACTGAAATAAACTCAGGAAATAGTAATCAAACAGCAAATTTGGAGCTTAATGAAAAGAAGTACCCAGTAATACCTTGGTCTAGGCATAGTACTGTTAAAGACTTAGGACATAAAGTCATCAACCAGCTAGTTCTGGTTTTAATGACATCACAGAACAAAAGATGACCTCCAGCCAAGTCATTACAAATCTAAACTTGACCTCTTACCAGTGGTGTGGCATAATCAGTGATGATCACTGGACCTGATAAAGAAATATGTTTGACCCGAATATAACTTAATCAGTATGTGGGGAGTACATAGTTAAATAATTGAATATATTATTGACCCTCAGAAGTATGGCACACGGCAATCAAAGTTAAATTAGCCAAGTGCAGACTGTTCTGGTCCCATAACAAAGCTTTATCTTCAAAATGCAATATTTTTGTTGTTTGGTAATTAGATTAGAAGGGTAAATTCAGGTTAAATGACAGCAGGAATTTAAAAAACTTATTTTTAGATGTACTTTACAATTACAATGCACAACCTATGCACCATGACACATTTCACAATATTTAATTCCATTGTTATTATAATTATTTTTAAACAATAATTTTAAAAAGTTTACAATATTATTACTAGAAAGAGCAGTACACAGCAGTTAGTGTTCTGTTACAATTATTTTATTAAAATTTGCCAATATTATTAGCAAATTAATATGGATGTAGCAAATGTACTATTATGTTTGTTTATTATATTATAATGCAATTGTATGGAAATATATAGCTGTTTTGTTTTCAAATAATTATGTGAACTTATGCATTATAAACATAATTATTCTACCTTGAAAGAATGTACTGCTTGTAATTAGTAATATGATTAGTTATTCTGAGATGTTTTAACATCTTTGATCAAGTCATTATCACTTGTGACATACCAGTAATACTGGGGGGTATATAATTTCATGTATATAAGAGTTTGCCATAGAAAACAAAGATAACACCTCATATTTTCCAATTATCCTCTATATCACATTTTTGGGACCATTTTGGAATTTGTGTTTTGAAAAATGACTTTTAATGAGTTTTATTGATTCCTTTTCTAATTTTACATAACTGTGTAGCTGTAAATCAACCTAATGCCTATAAAGTAATTGGTATTGTATGCTAACGAGACGATTTGCTGGGTGTAACTCACTTTATAATGCACTTTATTATTTCTTTAAAACGTTTAAAATATTGTGTTTAAAGTTGATAATACTTTATTTTTGCTATTGTATGTTACAAAAGATATAACTTGTTTTTAAATATAGGATATCCTACTTTATAATACTGATTTGGCAATTTTTTTTTATATTGTTCATACATTCACCTTTCTTAAACCCCTACCAACATTTCTGTTTTTCATGTTGAAATTTTATTAATAATTATTTTCTAATATACAGTAGATTTCATTCTTACCATTATTTTAGAGTAATGGTTATTTTAGAATAATACGTTTTTATTACCTCATATTCTAAATATCTTTAAATTCACAGTACTATCAGGGTAAAACTTTTAATTAGCATTTCAGTTTTAACAAATTGAGTATACCGGTATCAATTTTGTAAACAAAATATAACCAGTAATTTAATTATTAAATTTAGATATGAACTGTTAAATATTGTAGTATAAGTTTGATCTCAAAATACAGGTTGGATAGATCTTTAATTACCAATTCTTATACTGAAGGGCAAGATATGAAACTAAAACAAAGTATTGCAAATTGTTTTCACTGTAAATTAAACAGTGTGAAGATGCCTTAATTTTATAGTATTTTTCTATGATCTTGGTGAAAATGTGAATTCAGCCATATATTTGTGTCAAATTTCCATAATATCTAACCAACTTCTTCACCAATTTTATTGATAGATGTTTCACTAAACCAGTACAAAACTCACATATATTATCTTAATTTTATTGGAGAAAAAAATTTATGTGTATTGTTTAAATATTTTAATTTAAACAAGTTTTACTGAATTATTTTTATTCTTTAATATCATTTGCAATTATAAGTTGGCATATAAATATGCTGTGATGTGTATAATAAAAATTAGTAAAACATATAATACTGTGATTTATATTCCATCCAAAAACCATTACTGTGGTGTGTATAAAAATATAACTGCTATTTATATGATACCATCCGTCTTTGGAGTAGTGCATATACATATATGTATGTTATTTAAAAACATTGTGATTTTGTGGTATACGAAAAGCTGTGTGTATTTTAAAACACTGTGATATATGATACAGTCCTTATCACATCTTTGCTGTGGTTTATATAAAAAGCTGTTAATGATTCATATATACATACCATCTATATACCATTACTGTTATGTATATAAAAATTTGTAAGTGTATTTTATAACACTGTTTTTTTAATATACCACCCATCTTTGCTGTGGTGTATATAAATAGCTGTATGTTTATTGTAACACATTGTGATTTATGTAAACCATTCATATACTATTAGGTCTACTATTACGTGATTAAAAAGCTATAAATGTATTTTAAACCACTGTGATTTACCGGATACCATCCATACCCCACCTTTTTGTATTCTTTGTAAATAATTGTAATTTATTTTTTAAAACAAATTTATGTGAGTCCGTCCCATGTAAAAGAACATAACTCATAGGGCTATGTGCTACCATATTATTACACAAACTTTTATCTTGAGACTGGCTACATATTAGTAACATATTGATAGTGTTAACTTCTGATGATGCCTACTTAATATATAGTCAGACCTTGTTACAATGTACACGTTTGTTCCATGATAAGTCTGTTGTATCAAGTTTGACATTGTAATGAATTCTGTTACATTACTGGGATTATAATGCTAAGATTAATGTCATGTACATTTGTTTCCACAGAACATGTGTTGAATGATGTAAAAGTCATAATGAAGTCTGACTGTATATACTAAAATGACTGTGATGCACATAAATGTACTTTATTTTTAAAGACAAATTTATGTGAGTCCGTCCATATTACACTTTTGTTACAAACATTTTAAATTCCTATTTTACTGTTTACCTATTGCATTAAATATGTGATTTTTTAACAATCTGATGCTGAGCTGTGTGTGTGTGCGTGTGATAACTATAATGAAATTGTTAGCAAGTGAATATACATTCCATTTATAGTCAGTATTTAGATAAATGAAACCTCTATGTGAGAGTATGCCTTTAAAACCTTTGTTACCATGTTGCTATTGTAATAAAAGCACAAATTGTGATTGAAAAAACTGAAGCTGAACTTACTGATAAATGTTATGCATGTTATGTATATAAAAGTTGGAAATATTTTAAACATTGTATTATCATCCATACCGTCCTTTATTTATATACCTTTTAAAACCTTTGTTGTTTTGTACCTACTGTAATAAGAACAATTTGTTGTGTACCTTCTGTAGTAAAAACAATTTGTGATTTTACCTGTATGTACATTTTTATATATATTTTAAGATTTTAATTTTAATTTATTTATCTGTAAATTACATTTTTATGGAAGTATACATATATACTAATCAAATTATTTCTATTCCACTAACAGGAAAAAAATTTTTTTATTAGAATAAATAACCTATATAACATTGTGTATTATGTTGTTGATTAGGAAGTGTGTGTGTGTGTGTGTGGGGACCCATTTACGTGTCCATATACTAAATAGTTTCGGACATGCCTGTCCTGGCCACACATCTCACGAACCTGAGTTGTCTGCCCATGACAGGAGATTAGAAGTTAGTAACAACCCATGTTAGAGGTTAGTGGAAGAGAGGAGGGTGTAGTGGCTTTACACCTACCCACCGAGTCCATAGAAACTCGCTCTGGGTGAGCCAGTACTGGGATATGAACCCAGCACCTATCAGCCTTATTTTTCAGACCACTACACCATCGAGGCTGGTTGTGTATGAAGGAAGGAAGGAAATGTTTATTTAACAACGCACTCAACACATTGCTGTACGGTTATATGGTAAAGGACCATTTTGATAGTAAGGAAGGAAACCCACTGCCACCACATAGGCTACTCTTTCCGATCAACAGCAAGGGATCTTTTATATGCAATATCCCATAGACAGGGTAGCACATATCATGTCCTTTGATATACCAGTTGTGGGGCACTGGCTGGAACGGAACATGGCCCAAGGGGTGGTTGTGTATGTGTATCTCCGTCTATATATAGGGGATCCTATGGGTGGTCAAATGGGGCTTAGTGGTATTTTTTGCCTGCAATGTGGTTGGTGTGGTTACCATTCTTGGTATGAAGGAAATGTTTTATTTAACAATGCACTCAACACATTATGTACAGTTATACAGCATCAGGCATATGGTTAAGGACCATGTAGATAGTGAGTAAACCTGCTGCTGCCATTTCATGTGTCTTTCATATGCACTATCCCAGAGAGGATAGCACCTGGAAATCTCACCACAACAGTGGAGTATACTGCTATATATGGCTGGAATGACCCATCACCCAAACAACATGAACCATTATTAATGATTGTTGGTGGAGGAAATATTTTAAAGAAAAATAAATTCCCGAACTATCTCAGAAAGACCTGGGTTAAGACTAGAATGTTAATAAAACAAAAAGATCACCATTTATACAGGAATCGATTTTAATGCATGTTGCAACATTTCACGGTAACAATGTAAAACAATCACACATTCACTAGTGAACTCCAGTCACTCACTGTTTACTTTACAAAACAGCACAACTTGCACTCAGCAGAAATACAATACAGTACAATAACATACAGCTACAGTATTCATTTACCAAAACATTTATATTCATGAGCATCAGCAGTATTTATTTAAAAAAAAAAAAAAAAAAAAAAGGACAGCTCACTGACGGGGTTTGATCGAAGATCAACTGTACATGAAGCAGATGGTGATTCATTTTGTTCTTGTTGGCTAACAGTTACATTTCATTATCTAACTTCATTATCTAACATTTAATAATAATAATAATAATAATAATAATAATAATAATAATAATAATAATAATAATAATAATTTGCTGTTTATTGAGACCAGCTGTGTATATATAAAATTCCATCAAGTCTGATGGGAATTATGACCCAACATTTACCTGTCATGAGACCAATAGTGTATGTATGAATGAGAGAAGTGTTTTATTCATAAAGGAACAACACATTTTATCTAAGGTTATATGACATCAGACACATGGTTAAAGATTATTATGAAAGACAGGAAACCCACTGCCAGCGACTAGCAGCAAGGGATCTTTTATATGCACCATCCCATACGCAGGACAGCACATATGCCTTTGTTACACCAGTTGTGGAGCACTAGCTAGAATGTGACACAGTCCAATGGATTCATCATATGGGATCAATTTGACTACCTCTGAGCTACATCCTGCTTCTGTGTGATGTCACTATGCTGACCTCGGCCACCATATACAGATGACCAATAGTGACAGCACCATCGAACAACAACTGAGTATGCTGCTATGTGCTGTCGTACACTTTTTGCTTACATTTTCATAAAAGATCCTTGGAGAATTTTTTTTAAAGACATTAGGGCATACTAATTATATATAACTGTCTTCAATAACTTTTCTCACTGTAAGCACTGTTTAGCCAATTTACTGGCTAAGAAGGATGCTGAACCAGTTCCGGTCTTGCAGTATATCAAACACAACCAGGAAATAACAGCTATATCTTGAGTTTTCGGAATCTCTTACAGCTGTTCTACTGTATAAACCAGTCACAACCTACTGTATAAACCAGTCACAACCATGTGTTACACCCACAGGACCAGGGGCCTTATTCACAAACCAGCGCTTCACATGTAATGTAACTTTTCGTCTGATCATTGGCTGAAAGTAGCGTCACCAGACATAAACAACATGGATCCATATCTTTTTTAAGTATTTTTAATTACTTGGTCTTATTACAGCATGGTATTAAACGTAGACTTTCTAATGTAAATTTACACCCTTTTGTGAATAAAGCCCCAGCTTGGTTCTTTTTGTTATTAGAATACTATACACAGTATTTAATATACTGGGTATATACCACAGTACAATGTTATTAAATGCTACATACAACAGACCAAACACGATACTTACTATATAAATGGACCATAACTACGTCTTTTCAAGCTATCTGAACTTTGTTCTTGAAACTGATCTCAGTATGGGACCCAACAGTTCAGCCATGGAACTTGGAAAAGGAAGGAAGGCATATGGTTAAGGACCATGTAGATAGTTAGAGAGGAAACCCGCTGCCACCACTTCATGGGCTACTCTTTCTGATTAACAGCAAGGGATCTTTTATATGTACCATCACATAGGCAGGGTAGCACATACCACATCCTTTGATACACCAGTCGTGGAGTACTGGCTGGAGCGAGAAATAGCCTAACGAGTCCACCATGTGGGATTGATCTGACAACCCACCACACCATGAGAAAATGTGCTTAACACTAAGGTATGTCCCACTCCCAGAAACCTGGAAAATGGACAGTAGTAGGTCATATTAGAGTTCTCAATGTCTGGTAGCATTTCCAATTTAAAATACTTTAATTAAATGCTGTAAACAAATAACTGACCACAAGATTTATTAAACTGCCTGTAGCTACTTCTTTGAACATCCTGTAGCCTTTGTTATTGAAGATGACGTATGTGTAGAACATAAACAGACCAGCCACAAAACGTATAACAAGAACAACGGCTAGACCTTTTAAGTTCTTGGTATTTCTTAAAGCGTTTCCACTGCAAACAGCTGTTTAAAATATACCATCATTGATGGATATAACAGATCAACCATCAGACATAAACAACATGGATCCATATCTTTTTTAAGTATTTTGAATTACTTGGTCTTATTACAGCATGGTATTAACTATAACATCAGTGCTGTACACAGACAGATCAATCACAAGATTTGTTAGACAGAATCAACATCTTTGTCTTTTTTAATTCCCCCAACTTATTTCAGACTATTATTAAAGATGCCATCAGTGCTGATGTAATCTATGTATCTGTCAAAATGGGAATGACGTCTTCTTGAGTTTCCTCAATGTTACAGCCTGTTATTAAAGATAACTTCAGTGCTGTACACAGACCGGCCTCGATGGCGTAGTGGTCTAAGCCGTCGGTCTGAAAAATAAGGCTGGTAGGTACTGGAATCGTATCCCTGTACCGGCTCCCACCCAGAGCGAGTTTCTAACGACTCAATGGGTAGGTGTAAGGCCACTACACCATCCTCCTTCTCACTAACCCGTAACACGGTTACTACTGACTACTAATGTCCTGTCCTGGACAGACAGCTCAGGCTTCTGAACTGTGGCCAGGACAGATGTACGCTGTAACAGCTTGCTTTGAATGTGAACGTAAAACAAGTTTAATTTAATTTAAGATTTTATTCTACAACCAGTGTTTCTATTGGCATGTTATGATGACTGATTAAAGCAGTCATAAATGTATACTAGCATGTTATGACTTTTGACATCACAAACATAAATACAAATTGAATGGATATGACGTCACAGTAAAGTGTGTTTATGAAAACTTTTCATACAAATTTATTAAAACAGTTAGTGATAAAATACTTATCCTCCAAAAAGCGTTGGTTTGCAGGATAAAGAGAACAACCAGTTAATGACACTTGATATCGGTTTTATCCTGTTCAGGACGTATGGGAAAATTTAGATCAGCAAGCCTTATGAAATTACCCATTTTTACCTTCACAGGCTAAAGCCGACATTAAGCGTCATTAACTAGTTATTCTCTATATATAAGGATGAAACTCAGATGCTGTTATTGATAATAATAATAATAATAACAACAACAACAACCTGTTGGTTGAAAACTTTATAACATAGGAATTGTTATGTCTTATTAAACAGTTTTTGTTGTTTTGTTTTTAATTATAGTTTTAAATACTAGCAGTCTTATTTGTTTCTCGTCTCTAATAGTTACACAGTTATTAATTTCAGCCATTAACAGAAATGATTGATGTGAATATTATTATTTTCAGAATCTGGATACGATGTTGAGGTTGTCTCGCTAGGAACAGGTTCTAAGTGTCTTGGTGAATCAAAACTCAGCAGAAATGGTAAAAACTTTGACGGTACAGCAACTATGACATATTTATCATGAATCTAAAAATCAGATTTTCACAGAATTTTGATGTACAATTAAATTGTTATGGTCAGTTGTGGGGGGGGGGGTATTTAAAAAAGAAGAAGATATTGTTGATTATAAAATGAAAATTATATGGTGTCAGCTTAGGCTTTGTAAAGTAGTTAACAGTTTCAGTGTTTATCTCCTCAGGTGATGTTGTCAATGACAGTCATGCTGAAGTGATGGCTAGAAGATCGTTTCTGTGGTACGATCAGAGTTTAAACAGTGTACAGTCAAACCTCATTACAACGACCTCATTACAGCAACATTTACACCATCCAACACGCGTTCTATGGAACCGAACGTTAATAATCTTAAATCTTTGGCATTATAATATAATTCATTACAATGGCAAACTCGATATAACAACAGACTATCATGGAACAAACGTGGTAGTTGTAACGAGGTCTGAAGGATATATATATATATAATAAATATATTTAAACACACTCAACCCATGTCTGAATTTAAGTATATGAGAGAAAATTTATGTGTAAACCTCAATTTGTTATTTATTTGGGTATGTTCTAGAGAATAATCAATAATTTTGAAAGAGACCAAATAGTCATATCACTACAAGGGTTAAAATTAGCCATTATAGCAGTAAGATTTTAAAATAAATTAGCTTACATAATAAGTTTTTTGGTTAATTTTAAGCATGTCAGCTAATGAGTGCAGTATTTTAAATAGAAAAAGGTGAAAAATGTACATAATATACGTTGTGTGATACAAGAATGCAAAAAGCACAAAAGACTTTAAGATCAGTTCTTTATAACTAGTAATTTGTTATAAGCATGTTTGTCGTAAGTACAAACGTTTTCTTAATTTTCCATCAGATGAATATAAAAGTTGGCTCATTTCTTTCATTTCAGTTATCTATATGAGCAGCTGTTACTGGTGCATGCTGGGAAGGAGAGTCAAGCTCTGACTGCACCCAGTGAAGACAACGACTGGCGGTGTTCTCTCAAAGATGGCGTCGATTTTCACTTTTTCTCCAGCCATACTCCTTGTAGGTGTCTACACCTGAATCTGTGATCCTTAACCACATATCTGGTGCCATATAACGTAGTTAATTACGTGTTGATGTAACTTAATATTATTGTTATCTTGGATATTTAAAATTATTTTGAATAGTTAACGCACAAATTTATGTATCTTGTTAGTGATGATTATGATTTAATTTTGTCATGTACCACTGTAGTGCTTACGATGCAAATGTATTGTGTATTTGCTCAAGGGCCTGTAGGCCTAATGCAATAAACTCTTCTCTTCTCTCTCTATAATTATAACCATAAATGAAATGTGTTAATAGCATTGTTAAATAAAACACTTCTCTCGATCTCCCTGAAACTGTCAGGCAGCACCTCTGTTCGTTTGGGCTTATATTAAAATCCAGTTCAAATTCTTTTATAAGGAAGTTTTTTTAAAGATAATTTCTTTTCCAGTTTCATTTTAATTTTGTATTTTATAAATGTGTATCCGTTAAGTATAGTGCTTTTTAATCAATAAGTGCTACATTGTTATAGTAAAATGTAGCACTAATTATTAATATTTAAAACCTTACAACTGAAACTCGTTTATTGATCATATTATTTTGTGATGTTTATTTTTAAATATATATCCTGAACATTAAAGGCCAATTGTCCTGAAAATCAAAAGCTGTCAAAAACAGCATTCGTCGTAGCTGTTCAGGTGTTAGGCAATCAAAGGCTTAAATTGTTACATTTAAATCATAAACCTCTGAAAATTTTCACTGGATAAATTGTATGTAATTATTAGTCTTCAATGCAATTGTTAACTGATGTAAGTTCATTTAGTCTTTTCTTTGCTATACATGTTAGCATTCTCATTTTAGTTATTAAAAACAGTAGTTTGTGATATGTGTAAATCTGTTATTAATTTTTTTAAATTTATTTCCTTTAAGGTGGAGATGCTTCAATATTTCCCAAAGATGAGGCTGATGCTAGTGTTGACAGTAACTATGGGACAAAACCTTTGAAGAGACCAGCAGACTCAGACTTGTCCAGTGATGGTGAAAAGAAACGGTTTTGTGCTGAACGAATCTCAGAACACATGCAGCATTTGCCAGTGTCTGAACTGGAAACACAGAATTCTTGTTCTGATAAACCAACAGAAATTTGTGTGGGATTTAAATGTAAAAATGAATATGTAAGTGAGAATGATCTTAAATATGCTACATTAAATCGGGAGTCTGGACTTTCAACCACAAAAAGTTCTGATGATGAAGAAACACTACA
>JAUTBW010153565.1:2007-13135 GCA_032361425.1 Peltospira smaragdina | reverse complement strand
ATTGCTGCCTAAACAAAGTATTGCGACTTAGTTCATCACATTTTTCACAATACTTTGTTTCTCGCTAAACTTTACTGATCTACAGTAGTTTAAATGTCTTCCAATCAAAACATATTTAGTAACATTTAGTCATTTTGTTTTCAAAAGTTTGAAATTGTGGTGCTAGTTAAGCTTTATTAATAAATAGCAGACATTAAGTGGATGGTTGAAAAATGTGTAATGATAACTGAAATGTATTGAGCAAATCATAGTACTTTACTGAGCAAAATGTTCCATAGGTCTGTGTCTACAGAAAATTTACACACACAATTTCGCTATTTTCAGGTTAACTTAAAGGTCATAGCATAAATAAATTTGGTCAGTTTATTTCATTCAATGATGTTACTTTAGTGTCTGGTCCATCACCATCAAGAAACCATTATTTAAATTGATCTACATCAAGTAAGCAATTACTGTGTAACAAACAAATAACAACAAACAAGAAAATGCATTGGTTCTCCAAATTTCAGTTAAGCATTTAAGACATATTTTTGATAATCTGTTGAACATGCTATTCAGCCTTACAGATAAAATATTGTGTAATATTGACCTAACATGAATATTTTTTTTTTTACTTCTTAGTAATTGAATAGTATATAATTTATATAGCAAGCTTAATAGCTTTGGTTAGTTGTTATAACTGTTAAAGCTCCAAATTTGTTAGTTTTGATGTTGAACTTGATTTGCCAATGAAAAATATGCCACATTTTTATTAAGCTTAATAATTGTAAATGGTTTTAGCAGGAGTCCATTTTCACCAACCACCAGAAGTCAGGTGAACCTGCATGTTTCATATTTTGGTTGTTTTGTTTTAGTTGTGTTTTAAATTATTACTACAATACGATGCTAATTTTCAAGAAATAATTTTTGTTTTCAATGAATGTTTTGTTGCATGAGTTTCTACATGGGCACCTCAATAACCTAGTGGTTAATGTGCCTGCTTAACACGGCATTGATTTGAGATTGACCCTTGTCAGTGAACCATTAGAATATTAGAATATTTTCTTTTAAAAAAATTTTTTTAAATCCTATGCTGTTAACTGTTAATAAAAATGTGTTGAGACCATCATTAAAAAGATAAATTAAAAAAATATAGTTATATATCTTTGATCTCTATATATTATACTGTTAAGCTTTTTTCCTGCAAATGACCTGTCCCCTGGACGTTTCGTCCAAAGACGATTTGTCCATCCAAAATCTCCTTGAGACGATTCATCCATGACCTAAAATTATGATTGGGCAATTCATCCAAAGACGATTCATATATGGACAATTTGTCCCCTGAACGATTCATCCCCTGCATGACCAAAAGTTACTAACTGGGTTGCAGACACAGTCAGTTCAACCACTACACGATCAAAACAATAATAATGATAGTAGTAATAATACAAATTACAACTGAGGAGAAATTTGTTTGTTTATTTGTTGTGAATAAAAGGAAATGAACCTGTTATCACTTGTTTTTTTTAAACACAGAAAACGAAGATAACAGCTTGTTTGTTTAATAATATGTTATAGATAACAGAAAAATCTAACTGAGCAGTCTTGGATCTAAAAAGGTGGGGTTGATCTGATTACTCACTGCACCATTAATACAGAGTTCTAGCTAGTATTTTAGTAGGAGGCAGGGCGCTCACTTATTGTTGGGACACTTTCGCATATGAAAACATGTTGTTTTGATGGCATCACTTAATTACTTATTCAACGCACTAATTATTTGGGTTATTATTTGGGTTATTATTATTATTATTATTATTAAGAACAAACAACAAACATAGGATAGGCTATTTTAAGAGAATAAATATGGGATATGCAACCATTAATACAATTATAACTGGTTACCAATTGTGTTACGCTTTTCAATGCATGGGTTTGAGCTAGTGAATTTGTCGCACTATAATTAAATAAGGAATGAATTTTTTGACTGGCACATCAAAATTGAGGTAAATACCACACTGTCCCTATCAATAATGCCTCGGTCTCAATCACTGGTCCTACCACAGATAGAGCCCGCAACAAGACGTGCCTAAAAGTTTCATTGCATGTGAACAGGAAAACAATCTTACTTGGCATCTTATCTCTTTATTGCAAAGAAAACACCAGTGTCTTCTGTAGCTTAATCCGAACACTTTCTCAGAGAAATTCGTAACAGTGAGGCTTAGGATAAAGTTTATCACACAATATTGCACAAATTGTAATCTGTATGCATTTGAAGTAATATTTATGTACACTTTGTTATTAACGTCGATGATACTGTAATACAGCGACATTAAAGTAAAAGTATCTTGATAAAAACATTTTAGTCGGTTTGATTGTTGTATACCACAAAACAATGATAGTATTTAAATACTGCCCATCCAGTAAATAATTATATGCATCTATGGGTAAAATTACTTTAATCGAGTGGACGATATGTCCTTAGACAAATCGTGTGTGGGAGAGTCGTAATGTAATAGAGCAGCCTTGAAGTAAAAGTGACTTTAAAGAATTTTTAAAAGACAATTTAGACAGTTTTATTAGTGAATACCACAGAACAGTGATAATTAAACACTACAATGTCAAAAGAAAGACTATGTAGGCCTGTCTAGCCTACTGAGTGAAATACAGTAACTAAGTGGACGAATCATCGAAAGCGAAGTAGTGGACGAATTGTCCATGAACAAATCATCCAGGGGACAAACCGTCAAGAAAGCGGTAAACGCACCCACCTGACACACAGTCAGAAATTGATCCCTTAAAGGTAGCACTAGGAATCTTCCTAATTAACATATTCTCAGTACTAATAAAAATATGTTGAATGCATTGTTAAACTTTGTGTTGATTGCATTGTTAAGCTTCTCTATTGGTACAGCTGGACTAATTCCAGTTGCCAGTAAGTAGCCATAGCCTAAATGTGATAGCAGGAAATGGCCAGTCAATACAACAAAAACTTGTATCAGTGTTTTGATGAGATGCTCATCAAAGTAACTTGTGCTAATATCAGAGCTTAGTGCAGGAGCTCATATAATGACTGGCTTATTTTATTGTATGCTTTACTGAGAATAAATGTGTGCTATTTATAGATGCTGTATTAGGCTGCTGTTCTGCGTTGGCAGGACCTGATCAGAAGCAGTGATCTGTTGTTGGCAGCAGATGGTGAAATGAAATTATGACATTGTATAACATTGCCATATCAATAAAAGCTGACACAGACCTTAGTTCCTTTGATTGATTGAGAAACATTAATAAAAACCAGGCGTCCTTACACGTTGGCTGCTTTGGCTTATTAAATAGTAATTTCACTTTTCAAATAAAAGCCAGATTGTTCAGCTTGTGTACAAAGCTGTTTACATACCATATAAAGACCAGGTTGTTGAAGCTATTTGCAGAATTGTTATTTTATTTGATAACTATTGAAATCAATTGTCTTAAGTTGTCAGGTGTAATGATTTTACCCAAGCCATAATCCTGTAAATTTGAAAAGAGAGAAATCATAGGTGAATGTTGGTTTAGGTGGGTGAGTGTTTTGAGAAGAATCTGAATTATAATCTGTAAATTTGTAATGCATAGTCATTAATGTGTATATTTTATTAATGTTAAAACGGTGTCATTTCAGTTGTTCACTTGAAATACTGTCAGTTATTGAGTTAAAGTGTACATTTGAAGTTCAGTGGGAGATGAAATGCTAAATGAAGTTTGGCACCTCAGTAGCCTAGTGGTTAAAGGGCCTGCCTGACGTGGTTGATGTGACATTGATCCCTGTCAGTAAACCATAATGATTTTTTTTTAAAGAGAGAAGTTAAAATTAATGATATACTTAGTGCATTTTATCTACATTCGTGTAATTCATGTGGTTAAGGACTATCATGATAAAATGGAAACCTACTGCTGCCACATGGGCTAATCTTCCCAATTAGCAGCAAGGGATATTTTAAATTTTATTAATTAAATGCATGCTATGTCCAACAGACAGGATAGCATATACCATAACTGTTGTTATACCAGTTGTAGAGCACTAGCTAGAACTTGACATAGCCCAGTGAGTCCACCATTTGGATTGATCCGATGACCCACTGCACCATAAGCAAAAACATCCTCAAACTATGTCCTACTCCTTTTTTAATGTTTATATAGGACACACGATTAAGCACCATTCATATGAGGACATCTGCTTTCCAATTAACAGCAACCCAAAGACATGATAGCACATACTTTGTTACACCAGTTGTAGAGCACTAGAAAGAATATATAACCAAACAAGTCCACCTTGTAATATTTTAAAGTGATTTCTCCACTAAGAATCAAAGTAGAGTTTGTTTCTAGCATAAAGCATGTAGTGCTGGAGATGAACATTGTGTTAGTTCAGACACCATGGAGAGGTTGTAATTACCTGCTGTTGCTTCTTCAGTGTCACAGTGATAACAACAGACAGGCATCCAGCAACAAACAACACTCCTGTGGCTAACATAATTGTTTTTCGTTAATTGCTAATTTCTCATTGTATGTTCTAGTATACATTGTAAATAACCATTTGCAAGTCAACGAAAAAATCTCTGCTGCTAGCTGTACGATAGGTTAAAAACTTTTTCCTTGACAGCATTCCATGATCGAACATGGCAGGCCTGTAATTGTATTTTTTTTTGCAGTGCTGTTACTCCATGTCTGTACTCTAGCTGAATTTCAGATAATGGAAAGTGAAAATACTTGAATATATTAAGTTAAAAATTAGTAATCTACAACAGGCTTTTAGTGAAAAAGAAATTTAATGGTCTTGGGTTATACTTTAAAAACAAAGTGGAGAGATAGTCAGTCGATCACACATAGTCAATCACTGTCATTGAGCTATTGGTTTCATTCCTGTTAAAGATATTTCTGCTAAGAATATGTTAAAAAGCTAATAAAAATAAGTAGAAGGGCCTGACTGATTTATTTCAATAACTGTCTGTCAGATGACTGACTGATCCCCTTAAGGCTGGTTTTTGTTTTTATTAATATCTGATGCTGATGTATCCATTTACCATATTAATGTGGATCATTGAATGTATCATTAAAGTTACTATGTCGAGAATATTTTTAATATTTAAACATTTACAAAAGACGATCCAGTCATGTCTAACTAGCACGCTCCACTCCAAACTCATTATGCTACTATCGTTATTTAGGTCATATACAAACGCTCTGTGTTGGTACATGTTCTTTCATGAGGATACCTGCCTCACTTAACAAAATGTCTAGTCTAGTGGGAACTTCATATTTGGTCATGTGAAGTAGATTTTGTCTGTTCTCTAAGACAGAGGATGAGTAACTATCCTTTATCAACATATAAAGTTAGTGTTGCATGAGAAAACACTCGTTATAACAACTGGGGTGTTACTGTTATTACAGTCAGTGCCGGCAGAAGACATTTAGTTGCCTCACTATTGTCTGTATTGCTCTCAGATTCAAATTGAGGAACCATAAAGTCTCTACATCAGTCTTCTATTTACCAAACCCATATGTGACAAGTTTAATTTGTAAGAATCATGTTGTCTGCATAACTTACCTCCTATCACTGAGGCACATTAATAAGTAGGTCAGTGTTTTAACTATCTTCATCTGTTAACGGTAATTACAAGTATCAGTTTAGAGTTGTCACCATTCTTTCTTCTGTCAAGTGTCGACATTTAGGGCTTCACTTCATGCTCACATACCGGTAGCGATTTTCTTACTTACTCTGCAAAATATATCATTTGAATTTTATATATCGACACATCAATACAATTTTGTACACAAAAGTTGAAACTAAAAAACATCGACACAAACGGAATATCGACTTAAACATATCGACTCATTTGAATAAATTAGCATGTAGTTAATAAGCGTTTCGAAGGGACTGGCCAGTCGTATTGACACAAGCGATATATGGATACATGCGATGTATAAAACTTAATTTAAGCAAGTTCGACACAGTGGTGCTTGACAGTATATGTATACACACACACGCAAACACGCACTTATATATACTGTTGATAGTTTGATGATGCATTATATAAAAGACACCTTGTTGCTCAGAGATAGCAACCCATGTAGTGGTGGCATATTTTCTGTTTATCTTAGTAATCTATAACCATATGTCTAATACCATATAACTGTTAAGCATGTACTGTTATATAAAACCTTTTTTCCATGGCTAGTAATAGTATGTACATTCTAAATGTATTGAATTTTGTGAGCAGTTGTCATTGTGTATTGTAGAAACAGTGTTACATGGCAACATCTGAGATGACGACTGTTTTTAAATTGTTTCAAAATATATGAAAATATATGCATTTTTCTCTTGAAATTGCATAATATTCATTCTACCTCGACTTTGAAAAATACTCAATTCTGATTGGTTACTCACCTAAATTTAGAGGTAATATATCCACGATAAACTACCTCTAATTTTGGGCTGATTTACATGTGTAGGAATATATGTCGACAATATGAATGGCACTTTTGACCTAGGAAAACGACGATAGTATTTTCAGTTTGAAAACAGATACCAAATCTGAATGGCCCGATGATGGCATGGAACCGATTCATTATTAAAAATCAATACCAGTGATAAAAACAAAAACAGTGGGGAATGATAACAAAAATCCCTTTTTAAGTTTTTTAATGTAAATATACACTGTGATCTCGCCCCTATCGTCTTTCAACGGTCCGTTTTTTTTACTTAATGGAAATGAGTGACGTCATCAAAATAGGAAACATTTAGTAAATTGTGGACCAAGATCGCTAGTGTTTAAAACTTATATCATAAATGCACTATTTTTTTTTTTAATAACGCTATTTTTAATAGGATGTAACAAGACAAATGCCAACTGACGTCATTGTTTAGGCCTAATTGTAGAGTGCTTCTGATTTTATTTATTTGGATAAATTTATGAATTTCCCTTTACAACTTGGTTAAATTTATGAATTTCCATTTTAATTTGTTGATAAATTCATGTGACGTTACACCGATGTTGGGCTATGTTCCGTTCCAGACAGTGCCCCATGACTGGTATATATCAAAGGCCGTGGTATGTGCTATCCTGTCTATGGGATAGTGCATATAAAAGATCCCTTGCTGTTAATCAGAAAGAGTAGCCCATGAATTTGCGGCAGCGGGTTTGCTAACTTTCTGCATGGTTCTTAACCATATGTCTGACGCCATGTGTGTTGAGTGCGTCGTTAAATAAACATTTCATTTCCTTTCCTTTCCTTCACTTAATGCCCTGTAACTGCAACTTGGGGCACCTCAGCTGACTGGTGGTGAAAGTACCCACTGGACAGAAAGCTGATCCCAGATCAATTCTATCCAATAGGGTTTTTCTAATTAAAATGTTTCTGACATCGATATAACCTTTAATACCATTGTGTTGATAGTCATAAAAAACAATTCTGGTGCCATATAAGGTTACTGCTGCCATAAACAGCAAGATATATATTTTTATGCACCATCCTACAGATAGGATAGCATATACCAGATCTTATGTTACACCAAATGTGGATCATTGACTGAAACAGACAAAATCCAATAGGTCCTAGGGATCAGTACAAAGAGCAATTACTGAGCCAGGGCCGTACCCTATGGGGGGTAAGGGGGGAGCTTCCCCCCACTTGAAAATGTCATCCTTTTTTTTATTATTTATTATTAAATAATAATAATAATAATAATAATAATAATAATAATAATAATAATAATAATAATAATAATAAAAAGGAAAATTAAATTAAAATAAAATAAAATGCAATGAGTAGTATACACATATTTGGGTTTAGTTTGTATAGTGTTTAATTCCATGTAATTTGTATGACACCTAAACTTCTACAATGCTTCCCATCCTCAAACTAGTGCCCACCCCTTTAGGATTTTGACCAGGGTATTGCCCTGCTCTGAACTATATCCCACTCTAGCATAGACAGCATGAATATCACATTACATTACTTTGAAACAGTATGATATAACAAACAACCACAAAACAAACAACATGTAGATCCATCTTAATTTTGTTCCATTTATACACAAGTGCATTTTATAATTGTTTCAGTCATTTCATAAAGCATGTTGTTACAGATAACACCTGACCATCACACAAGTACTGATGTAAGCAATGTATACACTTGTAAACATTGTGCAGAATGTCAGAATAAACACTCAGTAAACCAGCATTCACACAAAATATTTCATGGTCCATAACTGACCTTTCAATAAATACAATATTAACAAAGTGGAAATACTTCAAACCACATCTGCTAGCTATTTAGAGTTACAATAGGTTAATGATTGAATGCTGGAAATCAGAAAATGTTATAAAACAGAAGACCAATTAGTAGTTTAATAATGACACAACCTAGTTCCAAGCTATTGGCACATATACTGAATTTTTTTTAAAACTAAAATATAAAGCCTTTACATATTGCAAGATTATTTATTTCTACCACCAATGCTAGCAGATGTGTTTTTGTTTAGAGTTGTGTTGCTTATAAGCCACTTGTTAGCAATCTGCTACATTTTAAAGTTTGCAGTTTCTATAGTTCATATGTGTACATAACAGACTTTACATTCTCACGAAGTGCATCATTAAGTACACAGTTCTTTCTTCTTTTTCAATTTTGGTACAGTGCTACTATTTTAGCACAATTAAAACAAAGGCATTTACCAATTTTAAAAAACAACATAAAATAATAAACATGGCAATTTAGTTTATAAATTAAACATCTTGAAGAGAGTATTATGAGAGCAGACAACTCTGGGCTTTGTAACACTTACGTCAGTTATATACCTAACTAATTTAATATCAAAAATGTTTTTTTTAATATGAACGTAAACAAGCATATATGTAGGCCGCTATGATCGAAAGAGACCTAAATATGTACCCAATTTAGCATATAATCTTATAACATTGGTGTTTTAAGTAAGTAAATTTGTAAGTAAGTGTTTCTCCTTAGAATGTCCACTGCCGTGTTTTAGACATTTTGTTATCATCATGCCAAATCAAGCTTGTCATTTGGAACTTGTCATCTGCTTCAACTTCTGCTCTTGAATGATTCCTACAGTGCTGCATATAATCTTCCTTGTGTTATCTGGTGCACCTGATGGGTGAGAGACAAAGGATTATTGATTAAATGTATGGTAAGCATTTGATGATTGATATTAATGGTAATTAATTTCAAATCAATTAATAAAAGTGCAATTATGCTTGGATTTGAACAATTATATTTCTTGTTTACCATTTTATTGTACATATTACAACTTGTTTATGTATGCATTCCTCCTTCAGTGTTGAGGAACAGCCCAAATATAATATAACTCTTGTCTTCTTGACATCATTTAGAAAATTAGAAAACAAATTTAGACTAATTAGAAAACCAATGTATAGTAAATCTGCATACATAGAAATAGCTAAACCCTTGGGGCTCCTAAATGATAGTCCAGTATCTTCATATGATAAAGTCTCTATGATCTGAACACAGAACTTTATTTTATAACAATTAAATTATGTGGATGATGCCACAGCTTAGACCTATACGATATTTTAAATTTTAATTATACACTCAACACGTTTTTATTAAAACATAGATGGTTATCAATACTACAAAAGAATGCTGAAATCATAAGAGTAATAGAGCTGCAACAAATCAACAAATGGGTTGGAGGGAGAAATACCCCAATGGGCCTCTCTAACTTCCTACATGGTTCTTATCATATGTCTGATGCCTATAACCATGCCGTAAAACTACATTGTAAGACAGCCTACACAATTGTAAATATTTTATTCCATATAAAATGATGAGACAAGCTAAAATCCCATTCAAATAAACCTTCAGAATCAGTATATGCTCCAACAATTATTATGCTGACATCAACTTAAAGTTATACATTTTCAATATCCACACTACCGATTGTAAAACTAAAGATAAATATATAAGTGTTAACAGTGCAAAAGTGCTTACCTCTTTCCATCCATCTTGGCAGAATCTTCTGTTTTGTAGACAAGAAAACACCTACCTTGGTTTCCACTTCTGACAGCACCTGTGTCTTTTCTTCTTTCTTCTAGATATTTCAAATTTATGATGGAGAAAAGGATGTATGTAGTCAGTAAAACATGTATTATAATATTATACACAACTCAAATATGTTAATTGAACATAAGATGATGGTATAAGAATACTGCCATCCCAATATCTTCAGCAGATGACTAATTGTAAAATAACATCCTCCATCTGTTCCAATATTGACATCAACTGGAAAGCAAACAAACATTATCTCAAATACTCTACTGGTCCTATAATTGAAAAGTTAGATTAAAAGAGAAATCTTAAAAATGAAAATATTCTCACTTACCTCTGAAGCTTCAACATCTTCAGTCCAACTTGAGCTATTTCCATCCAATACACAAGATTCTTCTTTGTTTGTGTAGAGAAAAAACACCTACCTTGCTTTCCACTCTTGGTAGCAGCTAAAGTATAGCTATTTATTTAATATATAAATAAATATCATGGAAAAAAGCATATGTTGTAAAGAAAACAAAAAACCAGCAGAAGTTTTAAAAAATGAATACAATATTTAGAAAAGAAGACAAATAACAAGCAGAATTCTTTAATACTTTATTCAATATAAAATATGATACAGGTCAAAATATCATCCCAACATGTCAGTTGTTGTCAGCTGATGAACCTTAATATTGCATCTGGAGCAGGGAAATAGCTCAGTGTTACCACTGGTGAAAGAACAGAGCAGAAGTTCACTCATGCTGCGGTGGGTTGTCGGATCGATCCCACATATTTGACCCATTGGGGTATTTCTCACTCTAGCCAGTGCTCCACGACTGGTGTATCAAAGGTATGTGCTATCCTGTCTATGGGATGGAACATATAAAAGACCCCTTGCTGCTGATGTGGCAGTTGCGGGTTTCCTCTCTAACTTCCTGCATGGTTCTTACCATATATCTGATGCCTATAACCATGCCGTAAAACTACATAGTAAGACAGCCTACACAATTGTAAATATTTTATTCCATATCAAATGATGAGACAAGCTAAAATCCCATTCAAATAAACCTTCAGAATCAGTATATGCTCCAACAATTATTATGCTGAC
>JAUTBW010153454.1:0-13138 GCA_032361425.1 Peltospira smaragdina | reverse complement strand
CTATCCTGTCTTTGGGATGGTGTATATAAAAGACCCCTTGCTGCTGATCAGAAAGAGCAGCCTATGTGGTGGCAGCGGGTTTCATTCCTATCAAAATGGTCTGACGCCATATAAGCATACACCAATGTGTTGAGTGCTTCATTACACATTTCCTTCCTTCCTTATCAGTTGAATGGAAATGTTCTGACTCGAGGCATATATTTTGAAACCTGTCTTAGCTCAGTTACATCAGTAGGTTCTTAAATGGTGTTGAACAGCAAATAACATTGTGACTGAAAGTTAAAATATCTAACATTAACGTAACATGAAGATCGCCTACAAAATCTTGGTCCAGATATCTTGTTCATGGGGTGATTATTTCTTTGTATTTAACACACTGACTGCCACCTTCAAGTATACCGGTTACCAGAGTGCACCCGTGTTTGCCAGTACGAGATATCTCATAGAAAAATCAATGCTGTATCATGTTACATTAAAAATGCTAGCAAGGGAGATAACTCATTTGGTACTCATCTGGCGAACAAGAACTGTTCAACATCAGTGTAAAAAGTTATATCTGAGGACAAAAAATTATTTAAAGGGTGGCAAATGTGATAATTATTTAAAGCTGGCTTCAGTTTTATAAAATATTTTGTTAAATAATAGCATATCTGCACTTGTAATTTACTTGCCAGTTCCTTCAACATCTTGTTACTTAGATCATTGATTTTTTTTTTTGAATAATTAAAATATTTTTGTGTCTTAGCTCATAACATTTTGACTAAATACAAAATGTATTGTTATTCTTAAAGTATGTATAAATGTCTTTTGTAAAATATTTTACTTGTAAGTTCTGTTTTTGTCATTTTAACAAATATAATAAACTATCATTGATCATACAATGGGGAGCAGATTTGTTAAACATGGTATAGTTATAGAAGTTGGTGTCACTTGGCAGACTTTTTTTTTACCTAACAGCATTAAATCATTTGTTTCATTACAGGTATCGAAGCTAAAGATCTTGGGAGCTTACTGGTTCAGTTTGAGGATGGTAATGATTTAATTGTACTGAAATCTCTGGGGAGAATTTACAATTTAAAAAATAAACAGTTAAAATGTAATTAAAGCCCAAGTCAAACATGTACAAGAGGTCTGTATTCAGAAAAAAAGAAAATGATCCCAAGTTTTTGGTGCAGTTTTTCTTTACAATTTTATTTCTTAACAACTTAAAAAAATAATTTACTTGAATAAAACATATTAGGATGGGATTTTGTTATTGGAATTTTAAAAACTAAAATTATGAAGTAACAATTTAATTTTGAGAATTGTATAATGCAGAGGATTACCTCAACTAATTTAGCGTTCTTATCTTAGATATCCAAAAGTGTTGAACGATAGGGGATCAAATAAAATGTTAACATTGGTTCCTACATTTAAATTATTTTAAGCTTTACAAATTATTAATTTTTTTCATTTCAGCTTCACAAAGTTTAGATTGCTTTGATGGTAGCTGTTCAAATAAAACTTTGAAAGACAGCAGCAATGTTGAAAAACCTCTCCAGAAAAGGTATTTTTATATAAAGTTTTAACTACATTGGTACCAAGAAATAATTACATATAGATAAGCAACAAACAGCCTAGTGAGAAAAATATAGTTGACTCTTTCCATCTAAAACTGGATTCTTTACTGTCAATAAAGAAAGTTAAATGTTTGCTTCAAGTGGAACTATACTGATTAATGGTATTGTATGGCTTGAGGTTTGGCTAAAAATAACTGTATAGAGCACTGATATTAGAGATTCATTCCAGTTTGCAGTGGTTTGAACATTAAGGTGTCACACATTACCTTAATATAAACTGTTAACCCTTTCTTTACAGCATACCAAAGAAATGTGAGAAGGGAGCATTATCTTTAAAGACTGGTGAGTGTTTTAGAACATGTTATGAGACAACAAAAATACTGGATGTAACAGTTACCCAGATCTGCAAATTCATTGGGGTTTTAAGTTCTTAGAAACATGATTTGACCAAATTAAAACGGTTGTCCACTAATTAACCCTGATTAGTTTATAACTATAATTACTGAAGTTTATAACTATAATTACTGAAAATCATTATTCGTATCATAATACTTCTAATGATCTGTTCTTGGTGATCATTTGATCTTACCAACAAATGACCGTCTCAAATTAGCATCAGTACTTTTGTAATCTGTTTTTGCCATTTCAGAAACCAGCCCAACGGGAAGTTTACTGCCAGATGTTTTAGAAAAAATCCGAGCACGGCGCAAGAGGAAGCTAGCCATCATGTTGCCAGTGATGATGGCCAATCTGCCAAATAAATGTCAAGGTCGTCAGCAGGCACCATCTGCTGCCTCACCGTCAAAAGCAGCAAAGAGGTCGAAAACATCAACTGTCCATCCAGAGCCTACAAAACCAGCAAAATCCACTTCAAATACTAGCATTACGAGACGTTCAGCCAACAAGTGTGATTCCACTCAGACGAATTCCAGTGTAACTTTGGAATATTCTGGGCATGGTGTTGACAATTCTGTTATGGATCATGATTATTGTACAGCAGGCAGTTCATTAGCAGTTGACAATGAGGTGGAAATCACGCTTGATGCCAACACCGATATCGACGTAGGCAGCGAGGTGGCTGTCTCGGAGCAGCTGTCCTGTGATAGCAACGTCACTGGTGAAGCTGGCGTTTCAGGGATTAGTGAAGTCGGGCCTATGCGCAATTTGACTTGTGATGATCTCGAGGAGGGGGAGGTAATTGATGATGGGAGCAGTGTGTGTGATGACAGACCTCCAGGCAAAGAAAACGAACACCGATCGGAGAAATTCACAATGTTGAAAAGAACTAGCAACAGTAAGAGGCATTATCGGGAGAGACGTGATGAAAGTCCTGTGCCTACTTCAGATGAATACTTCGACAAGCTGCCTTCATACTGTACCGATCTCTCTATGCCGATAAAACCTCCAAAGAGGATGGCTGACAGTCATAAGGAAATAACTTTGCTGGACTACATATCACGCGACCCATCACCGACCAGAGATTCAGTGGCCACCTACAGCAAGTTGCCAGCCTATCACAGTTGTTTCACGAACAGCACACGTTATGATGGGTGTCGCTCAAAAGAACCTGTGCTTGAAAGAGACAGGGAATACCCCAAAAGTTACAGGAAACGAGAAAGTAGGTCAAGGTCACACTCGAGGTCAAGATCATATTCAAGGTCGAGGTCACGGTCACGTGATAGAGGTCGCAGCAGGAGGAGAAGGTCGTATTCATCTGACTCTGGTTCGTCGTCCGATTCACGGTGAGTGTATTTGGAAATTTATTAAATAAAATGTTAATGTAAAACTAAGAATTGTTCTAGAAACAGTGTTACATGGAATGGAAACATCTGGTTGTGTTTCTGTGTGACCCATCATTTTAACTGTTAACTAGGTATCTTATTTTCTGTATTTTAATTCAGTACTAAATTTAATTTTTTAGAACATATTCACCTGATAAACTGTATCTACTTGGTGTAAATATTTATGTACTGTATCTATTTAGTGTAAATATATATGTACAAAGGTTCTTTCCTTAATTTGACCTTAAACATTGGATACAATTACCATTAGACCTCGGGATTATTTCTTCTAGTCATAATGAACTACTAATTCATTTTCTATTACAATTCAACTTTTGAAAATAAAAGGTACCCTGAAGGTATTCCAGTGTGTGACATTTTCATATTGAATGTTAACTGTTTTTGTTTGTTAGGTCATGGTCGTATTCCAGCACTGACAGCTCGTCACGGTCACGATCACGCTCTTCGTCACGAGACAGCAGGTAAGATAATCATGGTGTGCATCTGATAATATAAACAAATCAGGGATTTGTTTATAGAGAGAAATAGCAGGATTGATACAAATCTTAACTGCACTGTAATCCAACAATTTACACATTTTAGAAAACTTTTTAGAGTATGCTGAATATTATGGATAATGTAGAATATTGTGATAATGTTAAATTTATTAGGCCTTAGAGAAATTGTTACGCATGTAGGATGGTGAAAAAAAAAGAAGAATCAAAACTGTGCAGTATGTTTTTCTCAGATAGTTGCATGCAGTGTTTTTCAAGAGTACTTTCAAGCCGCAAAAAAAAGGATGCAGTATGATATATGATCAATGCTGTTTTCAGGTATTGTAACTCCAGGTCATTTTCAAGGGATCGATACAAGATGGAGAAAAGACGCAAAAGAGCAGAACAGAAAAAACAAATAGTAAGCACAAATCTGCACATTAGTAAAGTGTTTATATGTTAAGCATTGTTATTACGTGAGGTGTGAGGTTTTATCCTGTTACAGAACTTTATTTACTTATAATCTTGTACCACATAGATGTATTGCTTTTTCTTGGCCTTTGAGTTCCAGATAATGTGTACTACCTTGTGTGAAAATAACCTCTGATGAATGTTAAGAGCATTGATCAATATTTTTATTTATTTGATAATTGATGTATGCTGCATTTTCATTTTATAAACATTTAATAACATTACAAAACGGACAACTGGTCTGTACTGTGCATGGGATATTTTTTAATGTAACAGACATAGTATAATTTGTTTCTTTTGTTATCAGGAAGAAAGACGTATTGTTTATGTTGGAAAAATACCAGATGGTCATACAAGAAAACAGCTGAGAGCAAGATTTTCAAGATTTGGTGAAATCGAAAGTGTGAGCACCCACTTCAGGGAAAATAGGTAAGCTAAGATGATCAGGGTGGGATAATTTATAGAATTTACACAATAAAACTCTCCCCATGTCCAAGACACATGACTCACTGATTGTGATCTCTGTAGTTGGAGGTACAGAGACGAACCTGACCACCAGCCAGGCATTCCGGAACTTGGATGTTTGGCAAAATAAAATGCAGTCAACAAAAGTCTTACCATATGTTAGTTGAACTTTATTTACGACAAATTGAGGGTTGGATTTTTTAAAAATTATTATATAAACTTTCAATTTGTTAGATTTCGATCTGATCATTATGAATTTGCAATTAACCAGATGCATCCTTCATATACTAAATGTAAATCTAAATTTTAACTCGATATCTAGTGGTTCGCTTGACATAAATGTAGTTTATTTTAATTTAAAATTTAAACCCACCTAAATGTTAAATTTTAAAGAATTGTAGAATAAAGTTAGACATTAGACGTTGGAACATTTTTTATTCAGATAACATTGTTTTGTATCTTAGCTAAAATGTATCATATTGGTACTGAAAGCAAAAATGTTCTGATAAAGCAACACATATTTTACTGTCGATAATACTATGTCTGCATTTAAAGGGGCACCTAGATGGCGTAGTGCTGACCGCACCCACCTGATGCTGTCAATTTGAAATTGATCCCTGTCATATAACCACTAGGGATTTTTTTTAATTAAAATATTTCTGATGCCCCGTTAACCATTACGTAAAATTTGTTGAGTGTTAAATAAAACAATTATTATGGTTTATCTATTTTGCTTTTGTGATACTTGATGAGTTGAATAAACTCCTCCCCATGTCCAAGACGCATGACTCGGTGATTGTGATCTCCGGAGTGGGAGGTACAGAGACGAACCTGACCACCAGCCAGGCATTCCGGAACTCGGATGTACGGCAAAACAAAACGGGGTCGACAATTGAATTATTGTTAAAGAAATAATGGAGGTACTTAACGCATAGTGTAGCAAGAACAATCATTCCAAATTGCCTACAGTTGGTTTTACAACGGTTGTCATATGTACTATTCTACGTGAGATAGTACATTCAAAATGTTCTTACTGCTGATTGCAGAAATTAGCCCATACTTTCCGTATACAATATGTATGATGATGGGTAACCTGATGAAATATTTCCAAAACATGAAATAAAATGTTTCTTTCGTTAATTTACTGATCGTGGGGAATCATTTAATTGAATTTAATTTTAAACATAAGTGTATGAAATATTTTGTTTTCAGAGACAACTATGGATTTGTGACCTTTGCTTACACCTGTGATGCCTATGCTGCCATTGAAAGTAAGCACAAGAGAAAATGTTGTTGCCTGGAATATTACAAAGTCAAACTAAATTGTTAATTAAAGACTAGAATTTTCTTATTTTGCTGATTTGCTGATTTAATATTACATTAAAAAAAATATTAACCAACAATAAATGTGAATGAAGAGTTAATACATACATGTATAGTGATATTGTTCTTGAAATGTAAATCTACAGATTTTTGTGGCTTTCTATTAATAAACATTTTTTTATTTTAGAGGGAAATGATATTCCTGGAGAGCAGAAATTTGATCTTTGTTTCGGTGGTCGTCGAGAATTCTGTGATGTTGACTACATGGATTTAGGTAAATTATATATTTTCTATACCTTATTCCAGTTACATCAAAACATTTTTATCAGATAAGCAAAATGTGTAATTAATCACCAAAGTAAACGGGAATCTACCTTGAATCACTGGCACCAATTCAGTTTGAAAAATATTTTATGTACTGTAGACAGCTATTATTTTGTTCTTTATTTGTCTTTCAGATATATTTTTCTGTATAAAGTAGTTTTTTTGTTGTTTTTTCCTGCTTCATTTTGTACCCGCCTGACAGTTTATCTGAGATCATTCCCGACACACTTTGAGATCATACCTGATAGTTTATCTGAAATCGTCCCTGATAATAAATTTTGACTGTTAATAAAATTGCGTTCAGTGCATCATTAAATAAAATATTTAAAAACACAATTGTCTTGAATGTGTTTTTTAAAGTGAAAGTTTTTCGTATCCTACTACATTTGGTATCGATTTCAGATGGGAACACAGAGTACATTGAGGAGTACGCCCCCCACCCACAGCCTCGTTCTGTGCTAGACTTCGACCAGTTGCTCAAACAGGCCCAGCAGAAACTCAAGAGAAAGTAAACGGCCATCCAGTCGGTGTTGTGTGAAACGTCACTGTTAAAATACCAAGTGCCTGTAGTGGTCACTACTACTGGATTACATATGATATGTGACCCGTTTCAGTGCTCAAATCGGACTGAGTTTTGAAGTTTTGTGAAATTACTAAACCAATAGCTATTAAGTTTTGTAACATTACAGATTTAACACAACATCATATAGAAATGTAGAAATTAATATTATGGGAATCATATTTGTAGTATGATATTGGTTGCCAGTAGCTGAATTATTTTCACAAGGTGTGGCCTTGGTTTACACAATAAACATCGAATTAAAAGTTGTCAGGACAGAAATTGAAAAGTGGTGGTGGTGATACCGGTTAGTTGTTCCTGTTGATACACAGCTTAGTTGGAAATATGTCTCAAATGTGATAAGTACATCATTGCACTAGTAGCATGAGTTAAGAAGCAGTGTATGTAAAGCTATACTTGGATTCTGTTTGAGATCAAACGCACATGGTCAAGATGATATGCCTACTGCATAATGTTAATGGTTTCAGGAAAATAACTTTAATCTGTTATGTTAATTGCCAAGATATATGGGTTTTTTTGTTAAAATGTTTTTGTTAGTGTGAAATATTTTTCATTTGTGGTTTTGGTGTGTTGATTCTTGTAACGTTTCTGGAATATAGCTTTAATTTTGAAAATATATTTATGTTCGTTTAAATGCATGAATGTAGCATCCATCAAATTTAAATGGTGAAAATGGTTTGGCACAATTCCATAAATTAAAAAATTAATGGATTATAGGATTTGTTGATGAATAGAAATGTTGCATTCTGAATAAATAACATGCCATTTAGCTGATATCAAATATTTATAACATCTGTAGTATTGTATGGTAATCAATATAGACTACCTTAAATGTAAATATTTTGCTACAAGTATGCCAACAATAACAAAAATAACATTTGTATTATGAGGGGAGAGTATTATTAGTAAATCTGATTTTGTAGCGTTTTTGTGAGATATGTATGATAAAATGATCATGTTGAATAAGGGTATTCATGTATTGATATTAAATAATGCACCATGCTTGTACTAATATGCTATATTTATTGCATCCTTAATGACTATAAATAAACAAGTAATGCTGTTCTTTCTCATGACATACGTACATTAGTCCATATGCAAAAATACTGTTCTCTTCAAAAACAAAGGAACGGTTTGGTTGGTTGGGATTTCATTTCTAATGTAATTTGTTTTCACATGAGTGTCAAGCAGTTGATCTGAAATTAGTCCCTCAGATAGACACTAGTAACATTGTAGACAGTCAGTAGTACTAGTAGGCAAGTCAAACAATTATATTTCTTTAATTTTTTTTAATAAAATGTTTTTTATATGCAGTAAAAGCATGGATTTATGAATATAAAATGATTTCAATTACCTGTCATTTGGTATTGTTTGTTTACCTATCACATTACTTGTCCAAATGTAGTTATTTACTTGTTACTCAGCCAAGTTAGTGTTACTCAGCCATGTTGGTGTTGTTTACCAGTACCTGTTGCTTCACTAAGTTTAGTGTTTACCTGTTATTTTACTAAGTATAGTGTGGTGGAGATTACCTGTTGTGTAGTGTTTGTTTACTCGTCACTCAGCCAAGTGTAGTGTTTAGCTATTCTTTATCAAGAATTAACTTGATGTAGCAGTTGTTTATTTTTATAGGTTACATCAGTCTGTTTTGTTTAACCTTCTGACTACTGAATTATTTTTGGGTTAAAAAACGGTATTAGTAGGTGCACAAATACGTTTAATATTTTTGAGAAAACAAACCATAGCCATAAGCACATTGGCCTATTTCCTGTTGCTTGGGCATGCGCACTAGACGTTTCCGGGTGTAAAACGGCGGGGAAATTGTATTAAAGGGACACACTACGATCAATAATTTCCAACTCGGTTTTCGTGACATTGGGCGAGATATCTCGTCTGCAGTAGTCAGAAGGTTAATTAAAGATTATAGTGGTTCTGGAAATACTTTCATTAAAATAAACCATTATTATTCTTCTTACCAAATATTTACTGTCCCCATTGCCTAGGCATTGAAGAGGATTACAAATCAGGTCCTTAACTCGAAACAGTTGTAACACTTATGTCAGATGTTGACCGTGTTTACAAATTTAATATCAGAAAAGCTTTTAAAACAAATGCAAATGAGCATATAGGTAGGCCACTTTGTTTGAAACAGACCTAAATATGTTCCCTATATAGCACATACTCTTATAATCTTGCTAGTTTAAGTAACTTTTGGCTACGTCTGTTGTAAATTTTACAAATGCTTTGAGTTACAAGGTCCAGTACAAAGATTTTTATTTTCAAACCTATCTTAGCACTACAGTAACATTTAAACTACATGCACACAATGCATGTGCTTAAACCAGTATCAAATCCAGAAAATATACTTAGAGGGGTTCTAATATTACTAGGCAGGATACAAGAGAAAAATAATGTATTTAATGACACACATTATATGTATAGGTATATGATAAAATGGGCTACTCTTTCTTCTTGCTTAGCAAGCGATCTTTTATATATGCACTATCCCAGACAGGATAACACATACCATGGCCTGTTACACCAGTTGTAGAGCACAACTGGTCCACCAAGTCACTTACTAGGATCGACCCGACAACCTAAGGGAGCATGAATGAATGCTCTACATTTGAGCTACGTCCCACTTCCAGAACGGTACAAGCACCAATTAATAATATTAATTAGATTAAACATTTACCACCTACCCTCGCCACAAGATTCGTCACTGTACAGCAAGGCATAAAAAATATTTTCCAGTCAAAAGCAGAAAAAAGATGTGTTAAGATTTCTCTAGATAATTAGTAAACATCAGTGGCCATTATGGGTTTTTTAAGGTTTCATCAGTAAAATTTACATAAATTAATGTTTAACGATGTCCAAGTACAATAATAAAAATAATAATATAAAATTGATCAACTACTGGATATTTGAAACTAATACAAAGCTGTTCATGCATCAGAGTACAATTACCAATAGTCTTGCTACGTCATAAACAATGGCGGATCAGTCTGCTCTTAAGACGTTTCCATTAATTCTGCCATTTATTGAATCAAATCAACATCTATTTAGGCTACAATCCAAAATCACAAGTCTGCCTTGAACTAAATATATAAAAACATTTCCAAAGTACTGTTAACCCAGAAATTTTAATTTCTACCAATTCCCTCCATTTCTTTCCTGAGTAATAAGAAGACCACTGAATTGTTTAACACTGGTATATTTTTTCAATGCTTGGGAAATATGGAAAGAAAGGAAATAACATCTTCCTTGTGTTTTCAAAAATCAAGTGGTCATACACTGGCATCTATGTTATTTTAACTTTCTCTGGATTAGGTTGCAAATAAGCCAAGATGTTAACAGATGCATGAAGGTTCGATTTGTCAACTGTAATTTCATTGATGAACGATACATCCCACACTTGGGACATTGTGTCCACAGCCTGTAATTACTCTGGAACTATTCCATTATTAGTCAAACTACATTATTTTACTCAACAATTTATTGCAACTGAAAGCAACAGATATTTATTATCTGTTTACAAAACAAAACTTTAATTTTTAAGTATAGTTATTTAAAGCGAAATATGTCGTAATACAAATGTTTATAATGAAAGACAGTTGTAAATGGTATAAAACAATGCACACTGCTTTGTCTGGGTATTTGTAGGAGAGGAGTCAATAATTCAACAGCTATTATTATTATTATGATTATTATTATTATTATTGTTGCTGTTGTTTCTTTTCTTCTATCTAATACAAGGGCAAAATTACCCATGGAATGATCTGGTCAAATAACTCAATATTGCTGATGGTAATTAATGGTAGATGTTTTATCCATTATTTTTATTGTAGCTTTTTCTCCTCCTTTGAGTTGTTGGGTGAAATGACCTGTGTATGTGCACTGATGTCAGTAACAACAATAGCAGGTGAAAATTATAGGTGCCAATTAACCACTAATTAATTGAACAGAAATTGTTATGTTCACACCTGGTAGCAGGAGCTTGATAGCCAGCAACTATTGTCTAGTTCTGACCGTTAATGACACTGGTGCTATATTTTAATGATGTCAAAAAAATTGTGTCTGCTAGTCAGATTGTATATTACATGATTCAGAATTGTGTCTACCATGATCTCTGGAATTTATGTAGCAAATAGCAATGTGATACGGAAATATAATGGCTGCATATATCGTGGAATTCAACTGCGACTTCACTTCTCACTCCTAATAACTTGCCAATTTTAGCCAAAGAAACGGTCTGATTCATCACGTAGAAGAATCAAACTGCTAATAGTCATATTGTCAAATTTCCATTATAATATTTTGCGAACACATAAATGTATAATAGGACGATAGCTGGTGGTGAACTGACTGGAAGCGAAGAGGTAAATATGAGGACAAACTATCAGTGTGTCTCATACCCTTTACTAACTAAGGGTTTTCTTACTTTATTTACTAAGGGTTTTCATGGACTTTCTCCATTGGGGGGGGGGGGGGTCATTTAAGGTCTGAACTATAAATTTTTTTGAAGGAGAATACTATGGGTCCATGCTTCAAAAGACACTTCTAGGGTCAGTGAGATCACTAATGACTGTCGAATGCAACAATTTCTCATCTCTATGCCATATCACAGATTTAGGAACTGATGTTACAGCAGGCCTATATATTATAATTAATAATTATAGATGTCATCAAGCATTTCATTGCTCTAAACATTCTTTGTTAATCAACTGGTTTATATGTTGGTGGCAACATTTTCGTTTCAAAACTCACTAGCGGCTACCTGAAGTATTTGTTCCTGTACATGATGATGATCAGTCACCAAATTTAGTAAGCCAACATTTTTATGACAGTAAAACCATTCTGATAAAAATTGCTAGACACAGGTATATTAGCAACAAATTGTGTATTCACATAAGACAGTATTCACATATAAATTTATTTTAAACTTATAAAAAATAATTAAAAAAAGGCCTAAACCTATTATAATTTCGGCAGTTCTTGAATGTGATAGGCTAATCGAAGTTGAAAAATGTCATTATTTATTAGTCACATACCAAGACATCTTGACAAATTCCTTTGAGTTCTTTTTCAACTTTTTCCCTGTAGTCCTTTGCCATCTGTTGCTTTTTGTCAGCAGCTTCAGTCTTCTGTTCAATACTAGATATTACCCTCCAGGCAGACCTGCGAGCACCGACGACATTCTTGTAAGCAACAGACAGCAAGTTTCTTTCCTCGTTGTTAAGCGTTTCTTTTTTTGTGCTAGTCTCTTCTACGCACTTTTTCATTGCAGCAGCCATGTCATCGTATCGTTCTGCTTGTTCAGCTAACTTTGCTTTTATCACAAAGTGCTCTTTTGACTGCATTTTTGCCAATTATTTAATAATACCGATATGTGTCACAAATTCAGTACCGAATACGAGAATCTAATCCAAAATGGCGGAACACAGGACCTACTTTCAGCTCTTAATGACATAATGTGCAGTACATATTTCCAAAACAAATAAACATCAAGATTGGTCTTGCAATTTAAATTCAAAATATAAATATAATTTTAAAACAAATAAATTCTTGACCATAACATTACGCACAGTTGCATACTTCTGAATTAAGGTACAGAACTATATTTCATATTGTCGTTGATAAAATGGAAAGAGTTATCTGTCCTTGAATTCTTGCGCCAAATTGAGATATCCGCTCGCGCACCCCCAGGGTAGTCTTGACGTAATAGTTGCCATGACTACATATTACATTTATAAATTATTAATTAACTTATCTTCTTTGATTGAGATATTTTAAAAATTTCACAGTAATATTTAGATTCTATAGATATTTAATGTAATATCAATTTATTTAATATTCCCATGAGCCAACAAGTGCTTCCTAGTTCCTATTTCCGGTTTAAAAAAAAACACGTGTTGATTGTTTTGATTTGGTGTAGATTTTATATTTGAAAATATGCCGAAGTCCAAACGTGATAAGAAAAGTAGGTATTGCAAATGTTAAATATTATGTTAGCAGTTTTATGCCTTGCTTCTACAAACATTTGTAGAATAAAGCAGTCTAGGCCTATTGCCGCCCTATGGCTATGCACTAATGCAGTCTCAGTCTGAGTCTCTCTCTCTCTCTCTCTCTCTCTCTCTCTCT
>JAUTBW010153344.1:0-13138 GCA_032361425.1 Peltospira smaragdina | reverse complement strand
TCTGGTACAATAATAAAAGAACCAATTAACAAATAATAGGGTGTCGGAGATCGGTCCATTGTTAATTTTTATGTAAGTACATTGACTTTACCGATCTTACACGATTCTTAGTAATTAGGGAAGATAGTGTGACATGAAAGTTTCACAAGTTGTTTGCCAGAGATCAGCGACTGCGAAATTCACTGAATATAGTAATTGTTTTAAATGATTTTAAGGCGTAGCGGCAATCGATTTAAGGCGCTTACATACTGGTCAAAAACGCCCGAAGCGCTTACATAGCAGGCTAAGGTGTAGCGGCCTGCTACACAAAAGCGCCCTGGGGAAAGCTCTGATTCGTAGGTGGAACTCTGTGGGTGTCAGTGGCATCCTTTCATAGTAGTAATAACATTCGTCATATCTACAAAGAGCTATCTTAAAATGAACTGAATATTCATCCTTAGAGTGGCAGCTTAATAAAAAATAATTTAAAAATAATAGTAATAATGGTATATGTTACATTTAAAGGGATTTCCTAAAGAAAGAAGGAAGAAAATGTTTTATTTATTTTTGGTTTTATATACTTTTAGATAATGGTTACATAAATAAAGGAAATGTTTAATTAAATATCCATAATTTATGGTTATATTGTATTAAATCTAAGGTTAAGGACCATTATGATAGTAAGAAAGGAAGCCAGCTTCTGCCACTTTGTATACTGTCTTCGATTAGCAGCAAGGAGTCTTGTATGCACAATCAACCAAACTGGATATATATGATTACAAACCAATCTAATCTATTAGAATACTAGTTACTGTTGCTTTATTAATAAATAAACAGTCCCTATAATGGTGAGTTAATTACACATTAAATCCCTGGCTGCTCTGCAGGGGCGATGACGAGGACAACCTGCGCTCAATCAACTGCCTGAAGGTGGTGTTTGACGAGGAGCTGCAGCTGTCCCTCTACCGGCACTGGTCACTCTTGGACAGCCTGTGTCACTCGGTCAGCACAGCTTGCAAGTTCAAGGTGTGGACGCTCAAAGGCCAGAAGAGGCTGTACGAGTTTCTCGCCGAGATGGGGTAAGCACAGTCTGTTTATACCCATTACAAAAACTTCCTGCTGTCAGTAAAAGTTGATGAATACACAATGATTTCTGTTCAAAATAACATGTGAATTGGTATGAATTATTTTTTACTTTTTTCAAAACCATTCAAAATTGAAAAATAAATCGATGAAGTCAGCTTTACTTACGTCCATTAGAAACTAGATATCCAGCAAATCATCCATTATTAATAATCCATGTACTTGTTGATTTCATTTTTTTTCTTTCTGTAAACAATATTGATGTTTAGTCAGGCATTTCAAAATGTTTGATGTGCATTAAACAAATAAATTTATCATTAAATTAGCTGATTCCTCAAAGAGATTGTGATGTTCAAAATGGGGGGTGGGGGGGTATTAAATGAGAGGGTCACTACTAGTGGCAAATATTGTCTCAACTTTTTGAGACGTTGGGCAACATCTCATCAGAAGACTAAATTATTAAAGTTTTATTTTATTATTATTTGTTTTTTTTCATCTGTGTGGGCAAAACCTAAAGCATATATACGTCTCTTATCATCGATTCTTTATATAATATATTGTACTCTAACCAACAAGTGACTGTTTTTTCTTTCAGTTTGCCATTAAGTCAGTGTAAGCAGAAATTTACATCAATGGATACAGAACTAAAAGCCAATATAAAATCCATGATTCAAGAACATATGACGAAATACGGGTACGAATGTTGCGTTTAATAATATCTTACAAATTCAAAACAAAAATATTTTTAATGTTCTGTTTTGTGTTATTTTTTGCTTGTTTTGTTTTATTAAATATGATCCAGTTTTATCTGGCTGGATTAGCAAAAAAACAAAAAAAACCTTTAAAAAGTGGAGGAAAAACTGTTGGATATATTTTCTTGTTTTTTAAACTTTTTAAGCATTGTATAATTCTAAAACAGTTTGTTTCATAAATTTTCATTTTTAATGTTTAGATTGGTAATGCAAGACATTGTGATTCCATCATTCTACGCCCAGTATGGTTTCAAGAACAAGCTTTGTGCTACTGATGCAGTGTATGCATGCGGTGCGGCATTAGAATCAGTGGTAATGCTGCTTTTTTTATTTTATATTTAATGTATTTGTGTTGTGACAAAAATTTATTAAAAGGTAAATGTGTCAGTTTGTAAGGATACAGTGCTTGAGACACAGAATACCAGTTACTGCATTTTGTTGTCATATTTGGCGATGTTTAGATAACAGAGAAACGTGTTAGTTTCAACGAACCTGTTACACCACTACTAAACTGAACCAAGTAATTACTGTATCAAAACATAGTAATTTGGGATGTTATTGTTTTTGTTTTCGTTTTTTCCATGCAATACTTTTAAACCGTATTTTGACTGTGTTTTTTTTAAAATAAACACATGATTAGCCACAAACAATACTGTTTGCAGGAGTCACAGATCTATGTCATTTGGTTAACTGATGCAGTGATCTAACTGAAGGAATGTGTTGGATAAATAATTTTTGTTTTTGTGATGTGTGGTTTCTGTCCTGTTTGTTCTTGCAAAAGACATTTGTGTTGATAACTTGAAAGGCTAACGGTTTATTCTTCTGCTCTATGAAATATCAATCTTTTTAACCTTTGTGTCTTAGGAGAAAGGGAAGCAGCCAACAGACAACTTTCTGGATGCTTTAGATATTTTACACAGGTAACATTCATTCAGTTGTTAGTAATATAGAGTATGCCAAATATTTATGCATAAAAATAAACAAAAAGTTCCTAAAGCTAATAATATTGAATATTTCACTTATTTCATCAGTCAGTTACATTTCATATAAAAACTAAAATTGCTATTAAGTACTGTAGTATAAGTCATAAGTAAATAATTGTAATATTCAATAAAAGTTGTTGCATAAATATGTTTTCATAGCACAGACAACAATTATTGATATTAATGTTTTGGTATTACAGATCAAATGTCTCGGCTCTTGAGAAGGGTTTGGAAATGGCCAAGAAACAGCTGAAGGCGATGGTCACTCAAGTGCAGACGTTTCTCGACATGCACCAGGTGATCTCAGCGGGACCATTCCTCTATGCATTCATTCAGGAGGTAAATTCTGCTCTCAGTTAGATAGATTCCAATCTCTGATGCCTTTCAGTTTTTACTAATGTCCAGACTGTGTATTGTCATTTATAAGTGCTTAATTAAATTTATCAATGGTAATACTTAACTGGAATATTTCTTGTTTTATCCAGACCAAATGATTCAGGAATTGTCAGGAATATGTGTTTCAGACCATTTTAAAGAAGGACATATGTATATATTAAATTAATTTTTTTCTTTCAGGGAACAGCTGATGTGAAGTATTTTTCCAAGCCTCAGTGTTTAATGAGACTTGCAAGGTTTACATTAGAAGCACATTGTTCCGTGGTAAGCATTTTGACAGTTTATTATAAAAAGTTGTAGTAAATATTTAAAACTGTTTTTAAAATATATATATATATATTCATAAAGCTATATTTTGAAACCAGAAATCCACTAAATCGAATGATCACCATTTGTCTCATAGGTGTGATGATCTTTGAATAATATAGATGATCACCTTTGGAAATCATAAATATTATGTAATACTTATATAATAAAATATATTTTGACAGAAAGAGGAAAAAAAGATGATGAAATAAAGATCTCTGCATATTTTGAATTAAGCTGCATTTATATAATAAGCCTTATATTCTACTATATTAATATAATAGTTTGATAGAAAACTGACTGATTACATTGATTATTATCTAGTGCTAGCTCAATGATATTTGTGTATTTAAGAGTCGCAGTAAGCGTGCCCGGAGTTTACCTCTGGTTCTAGGTGCTCCCAAAGACTTGGAAGAAGGTACCACGCTCATCATCGGAGTGCCGCCGTTGGAACTGGATGACGAAAGGAAAAAGTTAGTTTAATTTATTACTATCTTCTGTTAATTAGAGAATTACTGCATTTATAGAGCACACAGATAAGATTTTTGGGTAGTAAAGATTTGTAGTGATAAAGCTGTGAATTTTAAGAAAGTCAGCACTAGTGCCAGTGCTCATTTAGAACGTTGTCACTTGACATGCACACAATCAATGACAGCATGCTTTAATTGGGCCCATTGGGTTATGTCATTCCAGCCAGTGCCTGGTGACTGGTGCAGCAAAGGCCATAGCATATGCTATCCTGTCTGTGGAATGGTGCATAAACAGACTCCTTGCTGTTAATTCGAAAGAGTTGCCTATGTGGCTGCAGCAGGTTTTCTTCTATCATACTGGTCTTTAACCTTATGTCTGATTCCATATAACCAGATAAAATGTGTTGAGTCCATTGTTAAACATTTCTCTTTTACTTTTATTGGAAGATAAAAACATTTCCAAGATCAAATGGATGATAAGTTATAAAAAGTTATTAATATTTATAATTATTTAAAAGGAATTGAATCAGTATTTCTGTGTATACTTATTTTCCAGCTTTTTTGGAAAAGCATTTGAACAGGCAGCATCTAGTACAAATTCCCGCACACGCCATGACAACTTTGATTCTCACAGTAAGTGTATAAACTGTTTATCACAGAAAGGTGATATGAGTTAGAAAAGCTACTTTTTTTATTGAACTCATTTAATTCAATATTAACTTGCAAACTAGTCATATTATATTATATTTCTCCATGTATTTATATTTTTGATAATTTGAAGATGTTTAAATTGAAATCTGAAATACCATATTTCTTATTAGAACTCCAAAATAATTTTAGTTATTTCTTAAAAAAAAAGAAAAAAGATAGATAGATAGATAGATAGATAATTTCCAGTTTTTCAATCTTCACTAAAAAAATTACTGAAAGTCCTGACTATGGGTTGTACCTGGGGTTGAAGGCGGCTGTAACATGTATACCAACAAAAGCAACATAAAAAGAACAATAATAATGAAACTGTAACTGAAGCAAAATTTGATGTGTTCCTATTTTAAATTTTTCAGTTATAGAAATGAAAACTGAAGACAGAAGTAAATTCTTTGATGCACTGATCAGTTTATTACAGTGATAAGCCATGTCAAAAGCTTGGCTGCCATATTTAACTGTGATGAGCATGGACGTGTCAGAGTTGTAGAAAAATAGATCTGATGTCCAAATGTGAAAAAACCCCAGTATCATAGCAATGTGAATAATATCAAGCCTCGTACGACCAGGTGAGGTGAGGAAACACTTCGCCTTGTGGTTGTGATTGTCTATCAAGTGACTTCAAATGCGCCTTGTAAAACAGATCACTTGTATTGTGTTCCAGTTAAGAAAAAGAAGAGACTATAACAGCTATTTTTCCTCTCAAATAACCCTTTAAGACGAGTGTCATATTTTTGTAGAAGTCAAATTCTGATTGTAACTATAAAACGTTAACATAATATCATAAGTTCACTCAAAATAAACAATCAGACAGGACAGTTGGCAGTTTTATTGAAACTAAAGTTTAACTTTATTGTTAAAACTTTATTTTATAAATAGCTGAGTTAAACTTAACAAAACTGAATACTGTAATTCAGGAAATTAACGCGACATTAATTTATCGCGAGTCGATAACCTTAGCCAAAATCGCGACATGAAATTATAGCAAGTAGATCGACTTTTACTTACAACAATAAATATGTTAGATATGTTACTGACCAGTAGATTAAGACCTCATGATTTATTCTTAGTATATGACCATTCCGCCAAAAGTGGTTATAACAATTATTTTCGAGTTTTAGTTCGTCCGACTTAGAATACTTTCTCAACAACATAACTTGGCTAGTTAATTGTGTCGTTGTTTGAAGTGTGCAGTTAGTTTTTGTTGATTAATTTATCCATTTAATTGTCTGTTTCTTTACAATTGTTGCGAGTTGTTCAGCACTTACAGGCGATAATAGATGTGTTAACAGGCCAGCTGAGTAAAGTACTTTGAAGTTTGGTTTGTCCCAGCTGGTTGTACAGGCGAGTTACAGCTGTTAGACCTGTGATACCAGTAAATAAGACAATGCGTAACCGAGTGTGACATGTTTATGCAAGTTTGGGTGATGTTTGTTTCGTTTTATCCACTTGAACTTTATATTTATAAACAGATTTTAACAAATAATTTGTTTTTTATTTTCACTCGACATTTATGTTTATAAATGCGACAGGAAATATTCGCGACAGGATATTATTGCAACCTACTTCTAGACACTTTTTTCGCAATAATATCCTGTTCGCGTTAATTTCCTGAATTACAGTATACCTTAATAAAAAAAAAATCTTTGAGTGAAGGTCCAGCATTTCAGCCACCAAAAGGACATCATGAAATGTCTATTTCAGGATTCTGCCACCAAGGCCAAGCACACTATTATTCCAAATTAAACATTAGAGGACTTGCTAGATTACTGAGGCAATAAACAGATTGGCGTTTGACATCAGTTGGTTGATTTTGTTACTGAAATCAAATGATATGCAAACTATTACAGCAATATAAGTCCATATATATTGCAGTTGTTCACACGTATATGCATGATTATCTCATCCCACCCCCATAGAGAGTACCATAGCAATAATAAATACTTTAAACACTTTTCATTGCTATGTTCATTGTTATTAATTTGGATATAATGTTTGTAGGTATTAATGCACTTCATACTGATTAGGGAGCGAGATGTAGCTTATAGCAATTCACTCATACTCGTAGTACAGTTGGTTGTTGCACCAATCCCACAGTGGATCCAGTGCTGAATACTAATTGTGTATGTATCATTACATAATACAGGTAACAATGGCTGTGATATGTACTAGCTTGTCTATGATATAATGCACATACAAAATGCTGATAACTAGAAAGAGTATCTTGTGGTGGCATTATATTTCCTTTCTAATTATAGTGGTCGTTAACTATATACCTGATACCATATAAAACTAAATGTGTGCATTGTTAAATAAAATCTTTCTCTCACTCTCTTTACTGGTAATGACAAGTACATACTTATAATGGGCTTAGTGTTATGGGGCCATATAATTACCGTACCATTCTAATTTTAAATAAAAATACAATGAATAATGTCAGGGTCTATATCAGGGTACTGGGGAAACAATTTGGCCTATAATAGTAATTGCAATTGAATCATGTTAAGAGAATTATATTTTTAAATGATACAAAGTGTATTTAAAGAGATCTATTTACCAATTTTAAATAATAGTAAATCATATAATTATATTGACCTAATACATAACAGTGTTTGTAAAAGTCTAACCTTAGTTTTAATGACGTATTGTTAATCCAGATTTGATCCTCACCACTGATTGACTGTGTTGTTTTATGAGTTTTTGTTGGTGTGGAGAGAGGCAGGTGGTGTGTCTGATATACCTGTATAACAAGTATATTCAGTGCACTGAATCCGAGTTCGTTTAGAAGGGACACCATGGCCCTGTGAGGTATTGCTTTGGTGCTGAGCATCTTTAGTAAAGTGAAGTCAGGCTAGATGCAGTATGACAGACAAATGTAGAACATGTATATTTTATAGTATCCTATTTTGCACACAACACATCAGTGGTGTAAACTGAATTATAATAAAAGGTTGTGCATCCCAAATTATATCTATAATGTTTTATGCACACAATTCATATTAAATATGTTGTATGATGTTTACTGAGTCATAATTGTACATTTCTACCTTGTCCTTTGTATATTTTAACTTATTATAGTAACCTGTTTGTATTTAAATTAATTGTATTGTGTTTTGTATGTCAACCCAGCAGTGTATGCCACAGTATATACTCTTACAACATTGGTGCTTTAAGGAAGTAAATTTCATCTACATCTTGTCGTAAATTTTACGAATGCTTCGAGTTACAAAAATATGATAGCCTCGATATCAATATTAAAACACTTGTACTTTCTTTAGTTTATTTTAGCTTTATTAACCTGGCTGGATCCTGTTTACAAGCTTGGGAATTATGTCTATGGGCTTGGTTAGAATTAATAGCGAAATTACAGGTGGCTCCTAGACCTCAGCCTATTTCAAGTCTGTGTATTCCACAGACATTTTAGGCAATTCCCATGCCTGTGATTAGTATTGTAAAGCTTATGTAGATTAACGTAGAGTAACAGTTTCAGATGTTAAGTCTGAGGCATTTGTGTTAATAGATATTACAATGCAATAAACCTTTTCTAAATTTGAGATCTCTCAAAACCACGTTTTTACTATGATATTCATATTAATCCTACTCATCTCTGTTCACTGTTTATGACAGTATTGAGTCATTTTCGTTTAAGTGTTATATAAATGTTGAAATAGGGTGGATAACTTACGTTCAGTTTGTTTTCCATCTTATGTTTGATAGTAGTAGTACCTCCACTCAGTAGCCTACAATGTATTCACTGAATATTCATAATTTGGATTGTTGTTTCATTTTCATTCATTTGTATTCATGTTAATACATAATTATTTGTAAATATACACCATGGAAGCTTCATTACTAATGTAAAGTGGCACATGTAAATACAAAAAATTAAATGTGTTATCGTGTATCGATTGATGGTAACTCCAAATTAACTTTTATATTGGAATACATTTGCTAATGGGTTAAGAACAGATTAATTTCTTTAAAATATTTAATACATGTATTATATTTTATTATAAGAGTTCTTTCTGACATCTATTGAATAATTATACATTTTGCAAAGGAAATGCAATTATTTACATACCTATGTGTGATGGGTGTTCCAAATATTTTCGCTTAGTAAGGAAGTGTTGAGATCTTATATTAAAGCTGTAGTGTCTGGAATATTTTTTACATAAACATTAAGACCAGTTACTCAACTTATGTAAGTGCCCAAATGGCTATATGCAGCACTAAGTCATGATTAGCAAGACCCCTTCAAGTTTGTGACATGCACGTTCAGAACAGACTGTTAGAGTGCTCAGTTATCCTCGGCTCACACTCAGGAACCTGAGCTCTGTCTGCCCCAGTTGGTTCGTAGTTAGAAGTAACTGTTAGAGAGAATAGTGTGTATTGGACTTTATCCATTGACCTACAAATTTGCTCTGGGTAGAAGCCAGCATCGGGACACCAGCCTTTTGAGGAGTTAGAATGGTTGCAGGCATTGGTGCATTGTCATAATGTAATGGTTTCATTGTTTTGTCACCAGCTTTGTTTTAATGTTAGAAATATGGATGTTGTAATTGTACATATTTAAATTACATCACAAATAAACTTATTTATAAACTTGTATTTATTATTATAAATTTATGGTTTTGATTACATTTACGGAAAAAAAGTTGAATGCATTAAATTGATAGCTCTGGAATTTATTATAATTATTATGCTATATGAAAGTACTTGCACTGGTTTTCAGGGTCATTGCAATTTATCGTGAACTTTACTGTGTTCATCACAACACAGAAATGCAGTTTGTTCATTCATGCCAACGCTTCCGTTTGATGACGATGAACAACCGAGCTCTGCAAAACACTGTTAACGACACATGCAGGCGGTCCACTGTCTGCAAAACACTTAGTTAACGTGTTGGGTGTTAGCCAGCATAACGACGCATGCAGGCGGTCCACTGTCTGCAAAACACTGTTAACGTGTTGGGTGTTAGCCAGCATAACGACGCATGCAGGCGGTCCACTGTCTGCAAAACACTTAGTTAACGTGTTGGGTGTTAGCTAGCATAACGACGCATGCAGGCGGTCCACTGTCTGCAAAACACTGTTAACGTGTTGGGTGTTAGCCAGCATAACGATGCATGCAGGCGGTCCACTGTCTGCAAAACACTTAGTTAACGTGTTGGGTGTTAGCCAGCATAACGACGCATACTGCAGGATGGCACGGAAACATTGCTAAAAACAGTTATAATAATTTATTTGGCTATTTAGTCAAGTTTGCTCTGAAATTTTACATGTGCGTTTATTCTGTCTTTATTTTAAATATAAACATAGAAGGCTGCGTTCAGAAACGCGTATGTATTGAATCTCATTTAACAGTACCATTGCATATACCGGTAGTATAATTGAATGAAAGATATAGGTTATATGTATTCAGTTTCTGTTCGCAACTGCCATATACATGTTACTGATACGTTAAACTGGGCAGTAAGTGTGTACAATCATTTAAAAGTGCTATGACGAGTTGTATATTATTACAAAATCTAATTTTAAGTTCAGATATAAGCAAAATGCGTTTTTAATTTACTCGCGAACTTTCGCATTTCACCTTTATTGTCAAATACTTACTAAAATAGTGTAAACGAAATCTGCTATTACCTAACGAAGCAGACGCTTATGTTTAGAGGAAACCAATGGCAGCATCAATATAAAATTTTAAAAACGAGATATCAGGTGATCACTTGTTTATTTGCGTAGAAAGCGTCTAGCGCATACTTCATAGCGGGTACTTAATATCGGCCGTTTAGTAGTGCTATGTTTTTTTGTTGTAAATTTGACCAAGTGGTGTAGCGAATGCAGTGCACTATGCGGTGTGATTTGTACACACTTGGTAATCGGATTAACTGTTCTAAGTTATTAAATAATAAAATTATTCTCGACATAGTAACTTTAACATTATAGCGTCGTTTTCCGTTAGTGTTGGGTTGTCCATAAATTCAGTCTAGCAACATCTCCATAACGCAATTTTTACCCGGTGGTAATCGCCTTTCTCAAATCGACTGTAGGCCAGGCTATGTTTTCTGGTCTAACTGGCCACTGAAGTGGTTCAGAGGGCGGATTATGGGTATCCACCACTGTGTAAAGGTTTATATTGAGTACCGGTACTATGAGAAGTAAATCTTCAATGTCCGGGCGATATGCTAATGACAGGAAAGGTGTATTTTGGAATTATTAAGAGATACCCCTTCAAAATATGTTCAGGCAATATGGAAACAAGGATCGGAAGGATTTTTTAAAGCGTTTTAAATTTGTTGTAATGTGTCATTTATAGGGTTTTGGGGTTGCTAAATACATTTCCATTATGAAATGTCATCACATCGGAAAATCCAGTATGACTGAAATCCAAAATGGTAACCATAAATGTGCAATTTATTACCTAAATAAGCATATTTCATTGTTATTTGCCTAATATTATTTCTTATCTATTGGGGGTTCTCTGAATAATATTATATTTATAAGGTTTAAAGTGCATTTTGACAAAACATTGTGTTGAGCAGTGTTTCTCTGGACTGGAAAAGTGGACAAAATGTCCACATGGTCAAGTCAGTGCTTATACTTTGAATCACTGTACACGTTCTAGCATCTCTCATTCACCTGCGCATTTTCCGGCTATCTTTGTTTTATGTTAAAATATGTTATTTACTTGATTGAGCTGTTTTTGTCAATGACTACATCAACCAATATCACATATTCAAAACTGATCCTGGTTTTTTCAGAAACAGACTCCAACACGTAATTGTGTATGTGCCCATTAGTTATAAATGGACTCCCTATAATTTTCAGGATTTACAGGACATTGTTTCCTCTACAGTTCATTGCCTTGTTTGCAATTTCTTGTGAAGACATTTTTGGTTCAGTTCTTGATGTCGTTTGTTCCACACTTCCATTAATTAAAGTATTTAGCCTATTGGTTTTATACTTTTTCTGTTTTCTTATTCTGAAAATGACCCTGACGGACGATTTTCTAACAAATCAGCAGATTTAGTTTTGACATGAAATAACTGCTTTGCACCTCTTCTGCTTAATTCATAGTTTATGAAACCCACTGTACATTATGAATACAATTGTGTGTTGGTGCTTTTTCGAGTTTCACATGGTTCATCTATGAGAGAACATATGCTGATGAGTTACCATATTCCCAAACGCCAAACATATCTCCAGCTCTGTTTCTGAAAACTATCAGTCAAATTTGTTAACACCGTGGTAAGAACTGTTATTAATTCTAAACTCATTTCTCCAACTGTGGTATTGGTAGCATATCATCAACATCATATCTGTTTTATTTCGAGTGATACAATCTTAAATTTACATTGTCGATTTTACCATGTTTTAACACTGGTTACCAATACAACATACAAGCACTACAGTACCTGAATTACACTTGTTTAAATAATAAAAAATTGTTTCGACATAGTAGCTTTAAATGATTAAATAATAAATTAAAAATTTGCAGGGAATGCTGCTTTAACCACCTAAAAAGTGTTTAACGAACAGATACCTTCCTAAAACTTATCACGTGACAACTTTATCCCCAATGTCCAATCAGACATTGCCAATCTGTTTCGTTCCATTTGTTTTAATCGTGTGTTATCCTAGAGGTCATTACCATTTAAGCTAAAAGTATACAATGATATTTAACTCTGTCTCTCTCGACCCAAACACTGTTTTACCACGACTGCTTTTATCTAAAAGTCTTTTGAGTCATTTTCTGTCCAGCCCAGTAAATGAGCTTTTATTGACGTTAATTATGTATATATTTATAGGAAGCATTTTACTGAGTAAACATTCTGATAATGTATTGCTAGTGGAATGGGCGCCGTCGAAAGTGAAGTGGTGAAAGTGCCAGCTTGATAGGCGGTCGATCCAGGATCGATCCCCTCAGAGAGCCAATAGGGTATTTTCTAATTGTTTCCGACGCCAATATAATCGGTAATAAAATGTGTTGAGTGCATCATTAAATAAAAAAGAATATAGCTATCTTTGGGGTAATGTATTGTTAATGGAATTGGCGCCTTGATAGCATAATGGTGATACTAATGATGATATTACTACTACTACTTCTATTTTTGAAAGAAAATTATTTTATGTCAGTCTGTCATTGATAGTGAGAAAGGAAAATCGCTGCCGCCACAAAGGCTACTCTTTCCTATTAGCAGTAAATAATATTTTATATTCACTACATCCGAGAAGATAGCACATATCATATTCTTTGGTACACCAGTTGCGGATATACCGTCAAAGAGTTCACCATACAGGATCGATCCGAGGACCAACCGCACCATGAACGAACGTTTTGTCTCTTAGGTACGTTCCGCCCCTCAATTAATACTTTTAAACATTAAAAAAATAAATAATAATAAAATAATAATAATAATAATAATAATAATAATAATAATAATAATAATAATAATAATAATAAT